>JADGIL010002329.1:251-15299 GCA_020352625.1 Cactoblastis cactorum
AACGAGCAGGCAGGCCACGTGATGTTCAGTGATCACCTCGATTTGTCGTAGAGCCATCATAATTATCAAATTTAACCATCAATCTTTGGATTTAATCATCAATCATTAAATTTGTCACTATAATTGACATTAATTCATATGTCATGGCTGTTTTTATATTTGACTTGCGTAACAATGATGACAAATAGTTGACAGTAGAAAGCCTTTAGTTATTTAAAAAAAAAATCTTATAATAATGTGTCAATATGAGTAGTGCGTCCCAAGAGCATTCCAAAAATATTATTTTACACCCTGTCAAGCATTTGTTGACGTTTCAGTAAGGGTGCCACCAACGCTTAAAAGAATAAATTTTCTCAGTTCAGAAATTAGTTCGCTTGTCCGTCACTCGCCAACGCACACTAGGCGCGGTGTAAGAAATTATTTTGGGACTGTTTTTCGATAAAATCTGGCTAAAAACATGTAATAAAAAAGAAGTAGTAGTAAGTAATATTATCTGACTTATATTACGATTGCAAAATTTCAATTTCAAATCTTCCACTTACATAAAAAAATCTAACAAAAGCATTTATGTAGTTTTTACACCTGAATATTCCTCGCACGGATAATGCGCCATTTCATTGCGGCGACTTGTAAAATGGTACTTAAGGTAGCCATTATGCCCGGTTTTGCGACATGTCGCCAATATGATGTTTACTGTCCAAGACTAATCGCAAAGCCGTGGTATTGCGTAATTAGGACTGCATTACGTAGCCCTAAAACTACAGGCCACACAATGATTTATTTCACTTGCCGTGTATGTGTCAGTATGTTAGTATGGATCAAAATTTGCTAGTTAAATTTAATTTTCATGACAATTCAACTGCATTAATATAAATTTTATGATGTACTTATTTAAACAGCCCCACAAAAACTTGTTTTAAAAAATATATTGATTTTTAAGCTTTTGGCTTAGTGTTTTAGGGAACGAAAATAGTTAATTTGTTTTTTTGGGTCTTTGTTGGATAAATACCTTTCCTTTTGGTTTCCATAAGTTATGGTTCCTCCCATAAATCTCTCACCACTGGATGTCATTGCACCGACTCTTTCTCAAAAAAATACTGTTAACAAACGTTGAGTATACCTTATATATATTTTTTCAAAGAAACACCTTTCTGTTCTTAGATAAGTATCACCCGCATGGCTGAATATAACTGAGTAGGTACTCTTTGCTACTCCGAAGGGAGTTCTCGTGAGTGTATTTATTTATGTTTGTAGGTTTTCTTTTCTTATACCGAGTTTATTAGGTTTCTTTGTTTTTTGAGTAAATAAGTCAAACATCCATCCAAATATGGCATACCTACTTAATAATTATAAGTTGTAGGAGGGTTTCACTGGAGCTACTCATATTCCTTAGGAATTCAAAAGAATGATGATGTCTATTGAATCCCATAATAATAGGAGGGTGATCCATATTATCATAAAATACATACTTATGTGTAGTGGTTTTTGAGTTCATCCATTATACGAGTACACGTAAATAATGGGATTCTTTAATTTTTATTGTGACTATATTTACCAGCGACTTCGTTCTCGTGTTACTTACCATATTTTATATCAGACCTTTTATAACTATCTGGAGTTTAGAAGATCTGTAAAACCTTATCTTTTATCCAATAGCTTATTGCATTATGCTTATTGCTCGTAAGATACAGACAGATGGATAGAAATACAAACGAAAGTTGTAAAGAATATCGTTTTGGCTTCTACCATCTAGCCTCTGCAATCCAAAGACTAAACGAGAACCAATCCTATACACATGCTAGATGGTGTTAGGGTACCATATCTTAACGTGCCTTTCGAAGAGCGGACATGCCTGCAATATCCTAACCAGATTAAAAATTATATCATTGAAAGTTACGCGAGATGACATAACTAGTATATCCATGGTTTACTCACGTTAATTTTAGTCGGCAATGCCGACGACCGTTTCGACCTATTCTGAAGGCCGTCTTACTAAAAATAACTTTTTTATCAAAGATAAGATAGTGGAATTAGAACCCACAACCTCTGAATCACAAGGCACACGCCTTAACCCCTGGCAGTTTTGTAGTCTCTAATCATTATATCAGCCGGGGAACGTCCACTGCTGGGCAAAGGTCTTCCATTAGATGCAACAAAGGCCGGTTCTGGGCCGCACGCATCCATCGACCCACAACCTCCGGATCATAATGCACACGCCAGGCAGTGTCAGTGCAGACAGTGGCAGTTTTATAGTCTCTAATCATTAAATCAGCCGGGGAACGTCCACTGCTGGACAAAGGTCTTCCATTAGATGCAACAAAGACCGGCTCTGGGTCGCACGCATCCATTGGACTGCAGCTGCCTTACCAGTCGTTGGTCCATCTCGTGGGGGGCTTGCCTACCCTGCGTTTTCCGGTTCATGGACCCTAATTTTAGAAGAAAATGTATTATACGAAATGAAGTATGAAAAACATAGGTTTCACTGGTATAAACATGTATTTATTAGCATCATTAAATGACTAAGAGCTGGATAGTTGTTTTAGTGTGTGATTTATATCGACCTTTGAGAAAATAGGGCATAACACTTGTTAGATTGTGTCATGCTGAGTAACTCGCCAGTGTTTTGAATAAATTTTATGTGTACGGCAACAATATACAGTTAATCTAGTACTTGTTGTTCAATATAGAGTTTCTTTTTTATGGCAGAGGAAGGCAAACGAGCAGGCGGGTCACGTGATGTTAAGTAATCACCGCCGCCCGTAGACACCTGCAACACCCGGGGGGGTCACAGGAGCGTTGCCAGCCTTTTTTTAGAGTACGAAATTATGTCCAGTTTATATATCGTTCTATACTAAATCCCCATGATTTCTTTTCACTAGGAATTTCGGGATAAAAAAAATAATAACTTTGTGCTATTTTAAATTATAAACTTTTAATTGTTGGTTATACATTATAATATTTAATTGTAACACAATTTTGTGTGTTGAATTTACAAATATCATTCACTTTCAGACCTTTACATTTTGAAAATAACTTTTAATTGCTTATTAAACTTCGTTGACGACCTCCGGCAGTGTAAATATTAATGTGACCGTCGGATACTTAAGAGGCCCCAAGTTCGACCTCTGGTCAAGTTATGATGGAAAAGATCTTTTTCTGGTTGGCCTTGGTCTTGGATTTAATCTATATCTATGTGTATTTGTTATAATATGGGATCGTTGGGTTAGTATCCCATATCACAGATTTCTTTTTAGCTGCTAGCTCAATCTGTGTGATTTGCCCCCATATATTTATTTATAGGCGAACTTTTATGTACTAAGTGTGAAGTTAAATCTGAATCTTTCGGTACATAAATAATAATAATAGCTATGTCATTCAATAATAGTATATGTCATTCAGAAAAATAAATATGACTTGATTTTACGAGTACCGCCTTTGACTAAATCACGGCTTCCCGTCAAGCGGGACTGAAATCAAACTCAATCTAACTTCTTATGAAAAAGAAAATCAAGCACGAAAATCCATTTAAAAAGATTCACATAATGATTCTAGGAATGAATATAAAATAGGCACAAAAATATATTAGGGATTTTCCTCCAAAATTCCTTATATAAGCCTCTCGTTAGTACCTACGTAAGTATATTTCAGACATGTATAATATTAGTTCTAAAAACATTTTAGTATTCAGTACTAGGCTAAAAAATATAATGTAGTTGTTATATATAAGTATATTTTCCGAGGAGATACCTAAAGAATTCAAATTTACCCTACATTGGTGGCTCGACGTTTACTGAGCACGTGACAGGAATCCATCAAATAAATTCAGCTAAAGCAAGCTAAGACGGTGAAACGATGTTTCCTTTCTTATATACATATTTTACTGAGATTAGGTAAATTGCACATATCCTTAAAAAAGGATACGTTCTTAATTTATTTTCTTAAATAAGGAAACCGCTTTCTATAAAATATCTCCTGTTTTGTAGTCAGTTGAAGTACCGAAATTTTCCTCTAATTGTAACAAATATTTTGCTGTAAACCACATCAGTAACGGTTCAACTGAACGCTAGATAATCATGAGCAAACATACACATATACACGTGATACTGAGAAACATATCTTTGCAGTCACTTAAAAATTAGAGTGATAAGTATGAAGGAAATTATAACTTTATTTTAACAATTAGAATGACAAACAAGGATTCGGGTCGTCTAATGGTATAAATAATAATCATTGTCCGTTTAAAAAATTATATATTTATGTAATTTATGGATATGCAGTACAGGAATGATATTTGTATGATCTAGCTAAGTTTCAATTAATAAATATGTAAACCTCTTATTATTATAGCTAAAATCCGCTCATTGCCAAAAAAATCCTATATTATTTGAAGCAAGTTTATTTTTTTATTAATATATTTTGACGAAAAAGAAGGTAATAAAGAAACAAAATAAAATATCTTTATCGTTACTAAATTTATCGTAGACACGAATACAAACATAAAGAGCTTTTATGGTACTTACAAGAAATCATTTTAACGAAATCATAAAGCCTCCTTAAGGTTGTATTGAAGGTCAAGGATTGTAAGAAATGGCGAGAGAAAAATGAATGTAAATATTTTACGAGCAATCAATTGCTTCTTGTCAGAGCTGTTCCTTCTATAATACAATTTACAGGTTACTTTTAAAATTGTCGATTTTTCTTCTTTTGTTTTTATTTTTAATTTGTAATAGATGTTGGCCAGCATTAAATTATGCTAAAGTATTTTTTTTTTATTTACCTCGTAATTTATTTGCAGAATAGATACCAATTCCATGCCCATTATTTTAAACCGTCATAAAAAAGAAACTATATGTTTTGCTCAAATTTGTCAATTTATATACAAATTACATACATAAATAAACGATCATTTCGTCAGTATTAATAGTCTAGCCTCTAGACAACTAAATTATTGTCATCGTCGATTTAAATTTAAATAAAGTGATGAAAGAAATAACATAATTATTTAAATTACAAAAGCCATTCTTCATTGTTGCATCGACCCAAATGGCGTTATAGAGTTAAATGGAGGGTTTTTGCATGACCCAACATATTTTAATTATATTTCAAGGTAACATAATCAGCAATTTTTAACACTAGATCCCTTTAGTGTCTTATCGTGCATATTTTGTTCAACTTCGTGACAACAGATTCGAACTTGCGTTTTCATCTTAACATCTGTCAATTTAATCATTATTAAATTGACATCTGGAACACGCAATACAAAAAAAAATTGTAGCATTCGTATAGGTACCTACATAATTATGAAAAGTACGGTCAACAGCATATCAGCCTTCCAAATTACCGCCAAATCCACTAGTAAAATTTATTGAATGAATAAAGAATTAGCATATATGTAAATAATAGTCTTAAAATGCCTATGAAGACATAAACCCACGTTGGGTACGTGGCTTGGCAACTTTGAAGTGTGTACACAGATTCACTCAATCTGTCAAAATTGTGCTTTGTGAGGTAGAGCCAAGTTTTGTTAGAATTTATTATCTTTAAGAGATATTATGGTAGGTACCATTGGAACGGCAAATTGTAAAATGTTATATTTATAATTTACTAGCTGTTACCCACGGCTTCAACTACGTAAAATTTGTGGTCCTCACGGTTAATCGTTTTCGGGACAAAATGCATGTATATATTCTAATTTGTATGTAACAAATAAATAACACACTGTCACATTAAAAAGAGTATAGGCATTGTTACAAATGTTCTAGAAGAAGCATGATCTACCTACTTTCATGGAAAATAGTCGTAAGACTTTAATGTTCTACTTACTAAAATCATTTATTAGTGATTTGTATGGTTATTATAGTTAAAGGAAAATATTTCTACTCGTTTACCTAAAAGAGAAAAAAGAACGCAGAATGTACCAGCTGCTACTCTTCTCGCCCAAATCGTAAAAGTCAATCAAGGGATTTCCCCCTTAAATCTACACTTCATAAAGCTGAATCTCAGTAATTACACAAATAAATCCACAATTCAGTTATGCGCGGTATTTGAGACTCGCATCACGGCTTGACTCTGTCTAACCAGTAAGATAGAGACGTGATACTGCATCTGTTCTATATTTTGGATAAGTGAATAAAAGCCATCATAAGAGTAAATACATAAATAATTACATCAGATGCATTCACGAATATTTAACATCTAAACACATACAGCATACATACTCGCATTATTACTGTGTAGAATATAACATCTTAATTGCAAAATTTTTCTGAATAAAAAAATAGCATCTTATCTTTAATAAAAATCAAGTTGTTACACAATTTTATTTGTAAAATTCGTCCCGAACACAAAATTATTACAATCTCAAGAGGGAGTAAAAGAAACTGCGCCTTCTTTTTAGCGGCACAACTAGATCTGAAACTTAAACGAAGTTTTAAAAAATATATATTCGTATCAAGAAAATTTCCTAGAAGTCAGACTGCGAAAATAGACTGTATTGCAGACTCAGACCACTCCGCCAAGGAACTAGCCAACTTTTATAAATAAAACCCCAATTAAATTCAAACACCAGATCTTTACATTTCTTTGATGACTGACGCTGTTGTTTCTTTGAAGGCCAACTGTTGCTACCAAAATTAATGAAATAAACATTGCAAATAAACGATGTAAACAAAACTTTTATAGCTATCAAAATATTTTTAACTGAAGGTGACGCCATTGGTGATTACTTTTTAATTACTGAATAGATCAATGACCTGAGATGTAATATAAATCTTGGAGCTTGAAAAAAGGCAATATACAGACGAAAAACAATTTTAATTTCATTGGGAACTTTGTCATGGCCTCGAAATTTTTTCGTCCAACTTTTTCCTATTTCCGCAAGCTACCCTGACTTGATATCGTCTTTTCTTTTTAATATATATTGTGAGACTTTGATTTTCTTTTACTTTTTTTTTTATGTCAGAGGGAGGCAAACGAGCAGGTGGGTCACGAGATGTGAAGTGATCACCGCCGCCCATAGACAACTGCAACACCCGTGGGGTTACAGAAGCATTGCCAGCCTGTAAAAAACCTCCGTCCTTCCCATTTGGGGAGGGCGGAGAAGTTCGGCCACCGGCTCTCCCACTCACCGGACGGAGCATGACGGCTAATAACCGCCATTCAGGTGTCGGTCTTCTGTGGGAGTGTGGTACTTCCCCGGACGAGCCGGCCAATTCGTACAATACATATTTCTTTTTCTGTTATATTATTTTCTTGCACTTTGATAAGGCATATAAAAAAGTACCCAAGTAAGTATCATTTTTACTCATGCAGGCTGTAAAAAGATTAACAAATATGGCAACTATTTTATGTCTCAAATAAGTGTAAATTAAACTGAATACATGAAATATATGTACGAGTTTAGAAATAAACGGAAAACATCAAACATTTTGGTATTTTGTGTAAGTCACTATATATCTATTTCTTACTTCAACTTTCAACTTCCTACCACGTACGACCAAACTGTGGAATCAACTTCCTGTGGCTGCATTCCCGAATCGATACAACATTAAACCTTCGAAAACTGATTTATATTTTCTTGAAAGGCCATCAACGCCCTTGTCACACCACTGTTATTGCAATTTTGTTGTTTGTTTTCTGTAATATCTTCTTGTACTAAATGAATAATAATAATTTAAAGAAATAACATTTAAAAGATAAATTTTCCTTGTATAGCAGATATCACTACCTACATAGCGACCTACTTTCTCCTTTGCCTTCTTATATCACAAAAAATGAATATTCTATAAATATTATGATTTAAACCATCGAGGAAAAAGGAAAAATGAAAAGTATAACAGATTTATTCATAGCAAACAAAATAATATCATCAAAGTAAAATTTCGAATCGGTAACGAAATAATGAGCAATTTTTCAAGTGATAATGAACATTACATACACATATATAAATGGTATATTTGAAGAGCAAAATGAAGTACTCTTTTCTAAACCCATAACTTGTTAACGAGGCACAATAAAGTGCGTTGATGTTTCACATCTCTCTGACCTTTATGACTATTGTGATATGGTTTATTATTGGTGGAATGTTTTTAGACGTACAAACGAGATTCTCAAGACGCGGTTGAAGCATCGTGTGTTTGTCTATCTAATTAGCAAGAGGCAGGGAAAGTGTTTCTGTTGATAAGAGAATTTATAGAAGCCTCAGGCGAAAGGTTACGGAATTTTAATGAAGTACCCAAGGAACTGATAGTGGTAAATGCTTAAGGTGTAATAGGTTCCGATAATGTTTATGGGTTTCGGTGAGTCTACTGTAGAATTTCAATGATAGATACTACTCAGTTATGATAAAGGTAAAACATTTAGTTTCATTTAAAATTACTATTTTAAACACATTTTTTCATCATTCGAATGCGCATTATTTTAGCCTATTTCCTATTTGGGTGTAACAAATACAATAGCTTATTTTAAATATATATAAATAGTGACGCAGATATATGTCTTATTATATTATTATCACTCTTAAAAAGAACACTGACAAAAAAGTTATTAAAATATATAGCAGGTTAAAAACATGTTGCGAGACCTTACAAATCTGAGCCATATACATTCGGATCCATCCTTAATTTTTTTGGATATTTCTTAAAAACCTACAGGTAATTATAACTTCCGAGACCTAATTTACTACATCACAGATATCAGCACGACTAATTTAATCTTCAATATAAGTTCAAAAGTCATACTGCGCGACGAAATTACTGCCACATAATGCGAGTAGTCCAAACTATTTCTCAACCAGAAAGCGTAATTAGCTACACAAAATTTTCAACTTCGGAGCGACGCTCGTTACGTCACGCCTCTGTTGCGGCTTCACCCACGCTTCTATCTGTTCCGGATTTGATTCCGTGACTTTAATGAGAGGAATTACATTAGTAACTTATCCTGCCGCTGTCACGTTTATTCGTTTTTAGATTGTTTTAAAAATGACTTTAGTACAATTTTCATCAAACATATCAAGGTTTCGTCATCATGCTTCTTTTATTATAGGTATAATTTTAGATAAAGTTAAACAACTTAGTTTTATTTCAGTCCATTATTAATACAGTTAGCATAGATGCCATCTAATTTATTGGAGACAGAAAATACCTTTGTTCTGAAAATGGGTTACAGTGGGAAGCTCAAGTTTCCCTCGGGCAAAAGATACTAATATTACAAATTTACGAATGGATAGATGTTTTATCTCGAATGACGCCTCAACCTTTGGTAACAGGAGCCAAAGAGCACAGGAGTAAGAATTCAATATATAAAGAGTGAAATATTATTAGTAATCTATCCTGTGAACTGTTGATTTTAATTTCAGATGATGCATTATAATGCGTTTGCCATTTGCAATTTATGGTATTCTAATATTTAACATAGATATATTTTTAGTTAACTCATAATTTTAAACCAAATTCAAAAGAATATTTCTACGCATACGTCAGTAACTAACCACAATCTGTGGCATAGTTCTCACTGAAATTAGAAGAGAAAATATACTGATACGTATTATACCTCAAATACAAAATTATATATGTAATAGTTTATGAGAATTGCACAAAAATATTTTAACAGAAATTTCGTGAATGCTTACAAGGGCTATGGTCATTGTTCCTATACTTTGTAACGACGTTTTTTTTTCATTGCCAAATATACTCTCAAACATGTTACTTACAAAAGGAAATATTTTATAATGATTGATTATGACATTGTTTCTTTTCCTTTTATCCATCCCCAAAAATTTGCATTATACTTCACTAAACCGTTTAGCTGTTGCCATTAGAGATTCAAATTAGTTGTCAAGAGCACTTGAGTGACAAGACAAATTACCCCAACTACCTGCCTGATGGAAGTTGGCACAATTTTGATGCCGGCCACGTTTTGTATTGCCGGATTGTTAATATTGTTATTTATGGAAGGGCTGATTAATGTTTGTTCTTAATGTTAGCATCCTAGCAAGTATTTGTAATATAATAATACTAAAATAGTTTCAGATATTTTGTTGTTTATGTAAGGCTTTTCCTAGAGACTACACCATGGAGTTCTTTAAGAAGGTGATTGAAAGATTAATTCAGGGTCACCAACGCGCTTGTGGCACCTTTGATGTTACAAGTGTCCATAGGCTGCGGTGATCGCTTTCTATCAAACGGACCGCATGCCTGTTTGCTAGCTTTGTTGATTAAAAATAAATGTTAGGTATTCACACGACTGTTTATTAGCACATATTTAGACTCAAGTATCTTTAAAAAATGGGGTTTGGAGCGAAATAGAAAAGTTAATCAAATCGGAATAAAAATAGTACAATAATTGACATTGGATCGGTTTTGGTAGATCAGATAGGTAAATCCTTATAGAGATCATTTTCATCAAGTTATGGGTCACTGACAACTAAATCAACTAGTTTTTCGTTTGGATTCTCCTATTCGTGCTGCTCAGGAACCTTAGATAACTATATAGTAGATACGATATTGTAATCACAAATATAAATCTGGCTTTAAAAATCATAGGACAACAGACGGCAGATCGCAGATATATCATTTTATGTATCAAAATTTATAGAGGCAGTTTATAATCTTTATCTACGAGTCTTATTATCAGTGTTTAATTATTTTGAGCCTTGGTTCAGTAACTTTATCTTAATTATTCGTGTAATTAAGTAAGCGATGTTACTTTATGTCAAGCAGAGTTAATTTCTTCCGGGCTTCGTACGCAATGTTTTATGTATACGCGTTGTTTTAACACATTAACTACAGCTTCCTTGGAACTTGCTAAGTATGCGTAACATTAGCGACAACCTCATTCTTCTGGATTGACCTTTGCGAAAATAACTGTTGCTAGCTTTGGTGCATTATAATAAATATGAAGTTAATTATATTATTAGTATATTAGAAAATATTCTAGAGCACCATTAGTTGAAGTTGAAGTTCATGCAAATATTTGAAGTTCTATGTTACCTTCGATCAACAATGAAGAACTAGATTCACAATTCCGAACGAAATAAAACAAAAAGCGTTCTCACTTCAATAAAGATGACAAATACTGTGATTATTTCGATAAAGTTCAATTTCCAGAATCGTATATTAGAAAATAAACCATGTCAAACTAACGGGACTAGTTGAAGTCTGCTCATTTAATGTCATTTATAAGCTATGGACAGTATTTTCCGTGGACACTTTTTGGCGGGATTGAGAGTCTAGTTGTTTGTCGTACTTAGATGGATGTAACAGATTTTTTAAATGCAAAAATCATTTATTTTCATTCATTCAATCTATAGACTACCAGCATTTCGGAACGACCACTGCTGAGAAGAAATGCCGAAAGAAACTCAAGCAGTTTTGGTCCCTATTATGCCGAAAGGGCTTAATGATCAATTTTTTTTTAAATATTTTTGTAATGTAATGCAATTTTTTTTAATGCTTATAATTTTGAAATGGATCTCAGGTTGATGTATTAGCCAACTAATCACCATCTATAAATTTCTCGAAAATTCCAACCTAATGATTTGAATAACAAAAAGGGTACACAAACAGTTTCTGAATTTTCGAATGGAGCTGCTTGTTTCTTTGCAAATTCAGCCAGACTAGAAACTAAACCTAATTTACATGAGTAGCGGACGACCGTTCTTTGTGTTTTAAGTTGCAATTAATTATTCCGCTTTATGTAAATAAGCAGCTTTGGGCTTGGACCTTCCTCGCCTTTTTGCGAATGCTAGTAACCGTATGCGAGTGGGCGTTTACACTATAGGATTTATTACTCCACTATTTTTTAGGCAAATGAGCTATCTCTCAAAGTGTGCTTATGAGTTTTTTTTTAATCACCGCGGTATTATTATTATTTGTTTATACGGTACCTACCATACATTCATATCGCTGTTTTCTATGACGATCAAAATTAACAGCGGCTAGCACTTGAAGATAAATTAGCGACTATTGAATCCCATTAAGTCAGGATAAACTAAGGCTGTCATAATTAACTACATAGTATATCTTTTTAATATAACAGAAAGTAGGAGTATAATTTCGTTCATTATACAATAATTCTATTATGACGATCTCCGTGTTGTAACTCCTCCGAAAAATAGTTTCCGGTCTTTCTTCTATCTGGGTTAACGTACCTAGCCGCTGTTCAGGAGGTTCCGGGTTCGATCCCCGGCCAGGTCATGATGGAAAATGACCTTTCTCTGATTGGCCTGGGTCTTGGATGTTTATCTATATGTGTATTTGCTATAAAATATAATATCATTGAGTTAGTATCCCATAACACAAGTATCGAACTTACTTTGGGGCTAACTCAATCAGTGTGATTTGTCTCTATATATGTATGTATTTATTTATTCTAGAAATTACAAAAGATAAATAACTTTTTTTCTCATCATTATTATGTTTGGTCGTTACTAACTCAATTAGATAACAGCCTACGCTCACGCTTATGTTTTTTAATATTTATGGCTTTGGCTTTTATCAAAGTATTTGCCAATTGATTAAATTTTTTTTATTTTTAATACATATTTTCGAAAATTTATAAAAATAAATAAATGACCTCAACAAAAGGTTACTTACTTATTATTCTTGAATAATAATTGCTTGAAGTCATTGATAGAAATATTCGCAACTATGACATCAAAACTAGGCCTATAAAAATTCATGGTTACTATTATTAGATATTATTTCTTATAATTTGTGGTGTTATGTCGTTATTATAAGTCCGGAAATCATGTCATACCTGATTTTTCTTTATGGCAGAGGGAGGCAAACGAGCAGGCGGGTCACGAGTTGTTAAGTGATCAACGCCGCCCATAGACAACTGCATCACCCAGCAGGCGTCGGTCTTCTGTGAGAGTGTGGTACTTCCCCGGACGAGCCGGCCCATTCATGCTGCAGGCTAGCAAAGCAAGCAGCAGACTCCACACCACTACAAGTAGTGGCTCCATACCACTACAGAGTAGTGGCTCCATACCACAAACTAAAACCTTATGTTATCTGGAATTGATACTTATCATTATTTTTTGTAAGGCATGGATGATGATTAAATGATAAATAGACCAGTAATCAAACAATTGATCTATTGGTCACGACCACGACTAAAAATGATCTTTATATTACGGGTATTTATTTTTAGACTAGACGTTCTGAAAAATTAGGTCAGTATAGTAACGCAATCATATATATCTTTTGTCATTTATTATTTCTAGTTTGATAAACTTGTTTCTTGTGAAATTCCAACCTACTAACTTTTAGTTATTAATATAGTTAACTGAAATTGTCTTCAATGTTTTTAGATATACGTTATTTATATTCGTAACTTCGGGTTTCCAAACTTTAGATTATGTGAGCAGAAATATCTCTCGAAAATAATAGTGATTAGTGACAATCACCAAGAAAGGTGATTTTTGCTTAGGATTTTTTTTGTATCCAAACTATAAAACGAAACTGTCTGTCAGTCCGTCTGTCACAAGAAGTTTCTCTTGAACGGTGATAGCTAGAATTTTTTACAGATGAGGTAGGTATTTTTTTTTTAATTTTTGTTACCGCAATAGAAATAAATACAAAAATCAGAATTAAATAAATATTTCCCCATACAGCAAACGTGATTTTTATAATCTCTTATTTTTTAGCAACTTTTCAAGCACGTGTCCGACATACACTTAGCAAGCTTTTTTTAAAAATATTTTAAGTTATAAATAAAACTAAGTCTTTCATTATAAACAAACTTCCAAGCACTGAAAATTTAAACGGAGAGGTGTGTAAATAAAATATTATGCCGTGAGCTCGCCAAGATTAATGCACTTTTGAAATGACTTTGCGATGAATTAGGAAACGGGTTACGACACCTAATTTCACTTTATCTTATCTTTAATCCTATATAGCTCACTCGTTGTTTGTAGTTTCATGCATGAAATTAACTATGTTAATCAATTTGTGCTATTAAATTCATATTTGGTTGAGTAAATTGGCGCATGAAGTACTTATAGCATCACATTCATCTCCTGAAGTTATTATACGGCTTATATAGTAAAAATCAACTTAATAATTCAGAGAATAATATATAGGAACAAATCACACAAATTGAGTCAGTCCCAAACTAAGTTTGAGACTTGTATTATGAGATACTAACTCAACGATATTGTATAATAAATACATATATAGATAAACATCCAAGACCCAGGCCAATAAAAAAAAGGTCATTTTCCATCATGACCTGACCAAGGATCGAACCCGGGACCTCCTGAATATCCGTCAAATACGATAAACGTTACACCATGGAGGTCGTCAACGAGAACGAAAATATAGTGTCACGTCTTTATCATTAAGGGTCTTTATTAAAAGTCTTGAGACTACGTTGCTATCAACAAAACTATACTACCAATACATCACAGAATGTTTGACTTAAGAAACTTCCCCGTTTTTTAAAACATAATAACAATACCTACAATTACGGAAACAAGTATAAAAAATATTTAAAATCACCCGGCCCCCGACACAATATAACAAAACACGTCAAACTTACCCTTATAAAACACAATGTCAACCGTTCAAGTCTTTGTGTCAGGGATTGAAACATAGATATTAACACTGTCGATTAACCAAAAGTCGATTAAAGTAACCTTTATAACAAAAAATAGTAATTTAAATAGGTTTGAGAGACAAACAGATGAACTTATTTAAGTAACTTTGACGACCTCCGTAGTGTAACGGTTAACGTTCTTGACCGATACTCAGAGGAGGTCCCGGATTCGATCCCCGGTCAGGTCATGATGGAAAATGACCTTTTTCTGACTGGCCTGGGTCTTGGATGTTTATCTATATATGTATTTATTATAAAATATAGTATCGTTCAGTTAGTATCCCATAATACAAATCATGAACTTAGTCATTGAAATGAAACAAATTTAACGGATTTTATCGCGGTTTAATCACTAGCACACAAAGGAATTTTATACTGTTTTAAGTTCTCTATGTGTAACTATTTATTGACCTCCGACGTTTCGGATACTTTTCAGCATCCATCTTCACG
>JADGIL010002345.1:0-10161 GCA_020352625.1 Cactoblastis cactorum
GCTTTGTATGCCAAAAAGAGCAAATAATTTCGTTAACACTTAACAAATTCGAGTTTTATATGGGTAACAGATAAAGTTATAATTAACCTTTCCGTGGATCATAAACATTCTAAAATTGTCAATTTACAACTCACACGTTAAGGGTTAAAAGATTTTTTTGTTTTGTATAGCCACTTCGTCATTGTGGCAATAATGATGATTTTTTTTATAAAAGCAACATGCAAGTGATTTTTTTAAATTCTATTATTGACAAACTTAATGAGAAAAATTAAAGAGTATTGGGTGAAACGGTCACCTTTTTGAGTATTTCAATTCTTCAAGTAAGAAACAATAAGTAATAAAACTATATGAGAGGTCAGCTTTATAAGGACCTTATTTATTTATTTTTTAAATTTAAATTTAAGAAATAATAAAATTAGCTCAAATAGGCTTGCATTTCAATTACTAGTTAAACCCCACTTACTAAGTGTAAGATCACAAAAATGTATTTGAATTGGGACAAAGATAAAGCTCGTTTCGCTCGCTCATTAATGTAAACGTTAGAAATTGGACCGTTTTTAGGATACGAGTAATATTTTGACAGCTCCACCAACACACAACCTACAAATTGAATCGTGACAGTTTTATTAGATACGCCGTGTCACCTGACGAGGGTGGGCCGACCGGGACACCAGCCCTCACTGTCCTTACCTTGCCTTACCTCAGCAGATCGAGGGTTAAGTCCCAAGTGAGCGGATCTTTCATACTTTCTAGGGTTCCGTACCTAAAGGTTAAAATGGAGCCTGTTACTGAGACTTCGTTGTCCGTCCGTCTGTCTGTCTGTTTGTACGTCCGTCCATCTGTAAGGCTGTATCTCAAGAACGGTGATAGCTAGACAGTTGAAATTTTCTCAGATGATGTATTTCAGATGTCACTATAATAAAAAATAAAATAATAATCTTAATTTTTGATGGTTTTAGGTATTAACTATCAACATGGTAAAGATATCATTTAATTTACAACTGTGTCACAATCTCTTGGGTATATTACGGTTCGACGATACTATAGGCATTTAAAAATAATCTTTTCATATAGATACGGGAAGCGGCTTAATTTTACAATTTATTAAAAAACATTTTTTCATTATTTATATACATTTTTTTATATACCATGGATGGTGATACTATGCATATTATATAACACTAGCTGACCCGTGCCCACTTAGTTTGGCGTTAAAATATAGCCTATAGCACTCCTGTGTAATGTACATAATGAAGCTTTCTGATTGTGAAAGAATTTTCATGATCGGTTAAATATTTCCTAAGATTAACCCTTACAAACAAACAGTCAGAGTAACAAACTTTACCTCTTTATAATATTAGTATAGATTGATTTATTGTTGATCAAAGAGATTGATAAAGATTAGAATACAGACGCACATCGATACAAATCGGTCTAAACGCCGGGAGATTGAATTGTCGCCTCACATTAGCATTCATCGGACGTTCCAGATTTATTGCGAGCGTCTCTGGACACCGCGGCGCACTCAGTTTTTTGCAGTTTCTATATTAATGATAAAGCTTTTGAATTTCATTAACTGCCGACACAAAAAGAGAGGTGTTATAAGTGTTTGTCAGTCATTATGTCTGTGGTATAATAATGCTACCAAACGGGTGAACCAATCTGGATAAACCTTTTGTTTTGTTATAAAAAGATGACTTAATCGAGAGCTTTGTTTTTAACCCCCGACGGAAAAAAGAGGAGCAAGGTTGACGTGTTATGTGTTATATAATGTCGTTTTTTTTAATATTTTTAATTTAATTACTTGTCGATAGCCTTTGTATCTGTGTATGCTACCTGTACGTGGAAATTATATGCTAGAAGTATCCGGAACCTCCCAATCAACGAAATTTTTTACTAGCCGTTAGTCCGTTGGTATTATTTAATGTTCATGAAGGAGCCCGCAGGATAGACAGACAAGCATGGCCTGTCTTCCAAAAATAGTGTTGGCTATAATAGGGCGAATAATATGATGATGACTTATTATTGAATTATAGAGTATTATAGTCGCGGTAGTATAACTTTACCGTGGTATATAAGTCATAGTATTACCATAATTTGAATTAATCTGTACTAATTTT
The DNA here is from genome assembly GCA_020352625.1 of Cactoblastis cactorum. Classification (NCBI taxonomy): domain Eukaryota; kingdom Metazoa; phylum Arthropoda; class Insecta; order Lepidoptera; family Pyralidae; genus Cactoblastis; species Cactoblastis cactorum. The sequence continues at coordinate 2,121 of JADGIL010002345.1, forward strand.
TCCCCAAAACAAGTTGAATAGCAAATTTTGCTACAAAATCCCTTTTAATTCATAACAAATTGATCAATCTAAATATTTTAAAAGTAAGAAAAAAGCTCATAAATCGCCAATTTTAATTTCGGACGCAGACATTTACGATTACAACGAGTAATAACCTCTGCAAAAACTTGAAATGTTGCTTCGATCAACAATAATTCAGAATCAACAGTTTGACGGATTTCCATTAGCTTTTTGTAGGGGTTTTTTTTTATTAAAATAAAGTTGGTTAATTTCCAGGATTTGTGTTTGACGGGGTGGGCTTTGGGTGAGGGCTTTTGTGTAAATTAATTACATACACGAAGGGATATTTTGGTTTGTATTTTTTGAAAAATTACTGGAGTCAAATCTCTTTTATTTTCTTTTTTATTTGTATATTTAGTTTTAGAAATCACTTTAAAATTTTAAGATTTATGGAATATATTTATGAACTTTTATATTTAGATAATATATCGTTATTTTGTAATTTAAATGTGGCCCTGAAACTATTAAACAAAATAAAATACTTCAAAGGTAAATTTGGAAATTAAAATTAACTTAGAATGTATGATTTTTGATATTTAATATTTTTTGGCGTATATTACGGTGATATATTTCCTATATAACTCAAATAAGTTTAGATTTATTCTCTAACTAGCTTGTGCTCGCGACGTCATCCGCGCGTTCTCGTGTTCTAAGCGTACTCTCCAGTATTTTATAAGAAAAAATTCAATCCGTTGTTGTATTTTAAAAAGAAATAGTAACAAATACTCATTCATAATATAGAAAGTATTGCCAACATTTTCTCGAGTAGAAATATCAAATCCAAAACAGCGTTTATCCAAAGCAATAAGCATAACACACAAAGTGACCGGTCTCGGACGGTCTTGGCTCACAATTTGCAACAGTAATTGTTTTCTCACGCGCGCTCCTTGAATACTAAGTAGTTGATATTAAAAAAGGGTGAGATATGACCTGAGCCTGTTGGCCTGACACACACAGAACCTGTCTCCAAGAAAATATTTATCTCGATTATTTTGATCGAAGAAAGGAATGCCAAATCTTAGGATTTTTATACGATCTGTAATAAAACTCTAGTCTCTAATCGGTGTGAATTGTCCCTATATATTTATTTATTAAACTAGAATTATAGTTTGGAAAAAATCGAACACAAGATATATATTTTTTAAATTCAACGCTATATTTTAATTGATACGCTCACATACCCGGTACAGGTCTCAGTTTGAGATTTGAGGGAGAGTCGTAAATAAAGAAACCTTTTTAAAGAAGCAAGAATTTTTTTAAAATAGAAGCTTTTAATGTTATTAGTGACTTTTTATTTTCTGACCTCACTGTAGTACAGTAAACCGCAGGTCAAATTACCTTCCATGTATCTTGTGCAGTAGTTAATAAAGCCGTATTCTCAGTGAAATTGAGTAGGTATTATGTTGGTTGACCACACCACATCCAATGTTTGTATTGACGTGTCTGACGTCGATTCCAGATGTGGATTTATTTGTTCTCCTATGTAAGCAATAAATCTAGTTTATTTTATTGTTTCTGAGTTACAGCCGAATGAAAGGAACATGACACCTTATACGGTATAATGTGAGTGATAATTCGTGTATGCCCCGCTTTCGCCCGCGGGTTCGCTTGAAATGAGATTGTTCCATTACGTTTTTTTTTTCGGGGGAAGCGAAACACGTCTAAAATTGTTCTTAATGTTTAACATATTGCTTTATAGAAGGGGACATTTTGGTGTATTTTCTTACTTGTGACGGAAATATAGCACAGCTTTTTAAAACATATATATCATAACACAAAACTCATAACCAAATTAGTATTTAATAAAAGAAACTTATTAGTCAGTTTTGGTAACATTTTCACGAATTAAACTTTAGATCTGATGAACTAATTTGATAAAAAAGATCGGTATCTACAAATTTACCAGTTTGTTAAATACAAAGAACCATCACAATTATAAAAAAAAGATGGTTTGATAATTTTAAAGTGTAAATAGTGCTTACATTCAACATTACAATCATTTTCTTCCAAAAATAAAGCTTCAAAAATATTTTCTTAATTTTGTAAGATCTTTTGCGAAAGTTATACAAATAGTAAATATATGTTCATAGTTGACGGCATTGACTTATATCGCTATACAGTGTGTGTATATGCGGTCACCAATCGCATAAGTTTCGCGTTGAGTCATCTAAGCGACGTGAGGTGACGCCATTTGTATGGCGTAGATTACAAGCGAATGTTTTTATAACAAGATTTTTTCCTGACAAATGAAAAATCGCACTTATAAGAGGGCAGAACCAATTATATACATATCTCACAAATCATCATCATCTTAATAATGATACTTTTACATTTATAACGAACTGTGATTTTTCATTTAATAGATTAGAACATGCAGGATATATCAAACAGTGTATCTTCGTGTACCATACTTGCTATGCCAGCGTATCGTATGACATTATAAGAAAACTTTGAGTTGTGACCAGTTTTTAGTCTATCGAGACGCAGGTGAAATAATAAGTCCTTTTAATTTTTTGTGATCATTATCATGCAATTGCTATACAACATTGTGCTCAAAGGTGACAAAAAATACATACGACTACTAAATTATATAAGACACAAATTTGAGCTCTATTCATGGTACTTAAGCGCGAAATTTGTTTGCTCCTATAAAATTAACTTTTCGTTAGTGATTTCAATGTCTGAATCGACTTGGATGAAAATACAGATCTAAAAGGTTAACTTTATCTATAACCCTTTAACTCGCTTCCGCCTGTGGCTTGCACTGGTAAGGTCGTGGCTACAAACGAGCTGGCCATGATTTGCGACGACGCGCCCATACGACCTGCTGACCTCCGTCGTCTGCCCAATTATCACAGACTATACCAATGTTTATTTCTGTCAACATTGTTGCGGGTTGCCCTATATACGAGTAACGCTAGTTCTTTGCAATTTAATTTGTGAGATAGAATTTAAAAGCATTTATTTGTGTTCTTCCCCATATTAGTCCCGGAATCTTTCTCGGTCTTTCTCGACGTCTGCTGCCATCCGATATTTTATTATATCGATCATATTATCTGACGACCTCCGTGGCGTAGTGGTTGGAGGACAGTCATTTTGCTACTTTAGAAGCGAATATTTCCCAAAATATTGTCATCATCAAAAAAACCTTTTAGGAACCTCTACATCATTTACAAAGATCTATCCTATCCTATGATTATTTACCAAAGCTTTGCTTTAAAAAAAGTCATCCCTTCGTTACATGAATGGAGCGCTGTCCTTAATAGTTTTAGTTTTTAAATCATACTGCATAATTTTATTGCATCTACCTTCCAAATTTAAACTTAATGGTATGCATAGTCTCTGAATAAAATGATTGTACCATACGGACCGACGGACATGACAAAACTATAAGAGTTTTTGCCATTTAGCTACGGAACCCTAAAAATTGTGTTAGATATTCCATTTCATTGCGAAAGGGTAAAGGCTATTTTATCTTGTAATTCCCGCGAGAACGGAATCAGCGTTACAGCGGTTAGTAGCAGATATACATATGTAGGTAATTTGACTCGTCTAAATTAAAGTTCTTTTTATATAAATAACTATATATCTACAGATAGAGGGTACATACTTTACGGGCAAAAATGTTCGTCAATATATGAAACTCGTAGAAATCTTAAAAAAGATATTCTTGGCGTGATTTACTTCAAGTAACATTTGAGAACTCAAGTATATTATTGGAATAAACCTTTTCAATTTCTGCCAAGGTTAGCCAGTCGGCTGCGTCGCGGTCCTTGATGGATTGCCTCATATTGAACGCTAATACGGCAAGACTGCCAAAGGCTTACGTTATACGAATTTTTGCCATTTTAATGCCAACTCTTTCACATACAGATTATTGTAGCAAGATCTATTTTAGTGTTAATAGATTATCACCTGCTTCTACATACATACATATGATCACGCCTTTTTCCTATAGGGGTAGGCATATACTACATTCTTCCGCTGCTGCTAGCTGCCTGCTTCTAGTGAAGGGAAACAAACTTCATATCTACTAGTATAAAATACGGATACTTGTCACCGATTATGTCATACCTTAAAGCGACGTAAAGAAATATTTGATACCAGTTTTTAAAAAACCGGGAAGTGCGAATTTAACTCATGCACGAAGGGTTCCATACTATTATTTATATAATATGGTAAAAAATACTTTGTTGTATGGGAGCCCAACGTACATATTTGAATTTTTAGTATTTGCCATTATAGCGGCAACAGAAATTAAAAATATCAAGAATTTATAATAATTACTAATTCACTTTGTGAAACAAAATCATTAACCTTAGGAACTGATTTATGTTGTGAAGTTATAGGTCAAAGTTTACGATGAATTCTCATTAATAACGAGATTCCTATTTGAGTTTCATTGTTTAGTTAAGCAAGTAAACATCGTTCTGATTTCACAGCCAATATTATTTTGCAGTTCTGTTTGAGTGGTTCTACAGCTCTTAATTGCTGATACCAAAATGTACGGGTATTATTATCTTGACCCATTTCTGTCCAATACCGACCGGCCAAGTCTTTCCTGTTCTTTTTATTGCTTAATCGAATATTTTAATAGATTAAAATATTTTTTTTAAATGGGTAGTATTTTATTACTCGAATAGCTAATTCCCGAGACTTCGTCCGACCAATGGATACTATAATATCTTGCCAGCCTCTTACTCGGTTACATTAAATTATATCCCTCGAGAACCGTACATTTTTCCGGGATAAAAAGTAGCCTTTTAATGTAGGTCATAGTCCATCGCTGTGACAAATTTCATCCAGATCTGCTCGGTAGTTTTTGTGCGATGCGCGTTAAAAATATACAGACAGACAACATTTTTAAAAACAATCGTTTTGGCTTCTATAGGTCCCCCCAATGTGTTTTTTTAAGTATCTCCCATGTACAGATGCTCAAAGATAGCTTAGTTACAATTTTATTATATGTATAGATTTTATTAGATTAGCTAGAGTTCATTATAAGTATGTATCGTATTTGTGACACACTGTTCGATTCTGTTCGAGTTCTTATTTCGTTTTCGATATTATTTACCAATTTTATTTGACAGTGACATGTTTATTTTTCTCTAAACTAAAATAATATTATACTAAAACTTGTATATACATTTCTATATTTCTAAAGTTTCTATATTTACCTCGTACGCTTAAATTTTGACGTAAAATTTATTCGTTTTCATTAAATTATTGATTCATTTTTAAATCACGTAGAAAATAAGAAATACTTCAATCAACTTTCTAAGCATAATCTTTATTTACAACAAACTCTATTCTTGCTTCAGGATTTTCATCAAAACAAGAAATGGGTTGAATTATTTCGCTATAAAACTAAAATTTCTTCATCAAACCCGGAAACGTCCAGGCATTGCGTGCTCTTTGACATGCGATCTTTTCATGACATTTAGAAGTACCAGCTTTTCATTCTGGATTTTAATAATAATAGAAAATATTTAAAAATTTCTTTAATATCATGTTTCGTTTTAAGTCCAAAGTCTTGTACTTTGCGTACCTAAAAGGACTTCCTCTCACTTACTCTATATAAACTGGTGGAATGAGTTACTGCTAAAAAATTCCCAAATGCTTTAGGCTTCTTTTTTATGTAAGAGGGAGGCAAATGAGCAGGCGGGTCACGTGATGTTAAGTGATCAACGCCGCCCATAGACAACTGCAACACCCGCGGGGCTACAGAATCGTTGCCGGCTCTCCCACTCACCAGACGGAACATGGCGGCTGATAGCCGCCATTCAGCCGTCGGTCTAAGGATTTTAGGCACTCGAGCATGATGATTTATTTTAAAAAACACTTTTTTATGCTTATATATAAATAATGCCATAATTCTTCTAGTTTGCCAGATAGTTAATTAAACAATTGGAATCGCGTTTTATCTTTATATAAAAGCTGTCAGCTGTGCGAGCAGGCGGCCCCTATGACTGCTATCAGTTTTGTAATACAAAGCGATACAAAGCATTTTCCCGACGTAACAAATAGACTGTTTTCTAGTTTATCTATGCCTTCGTTCATGGTAGTTTTATCTGTTTATATGGGTTGGTTTGTCTCTCGCTTAGAATGGAAGATATTACCTATATTTTTCAAAGATAAAATTATGAGATTCATAATATAAGAGTATACATATATGTACAGGACTATCACTGCAAAATAAAGGCGCTTTTCGCTGTCTGTCCATGTGAATGCTTCTATCTTTAAAACATCACAACGGATTTTGATGTGTTTTTTTAATCGATAGTGATTCACAAGGAAGGTTTGTAAACCCGTGCGAAGTCGGGGCGAGTTGCTAGTAATTTAAAAAGCATATTTTCCTTAACAAAGTTCTATGGCCAAAAGATTTTTCTGAAACGTATTTGATTCGAAATTCCAACAATGGAAATAAATGAAAGATTATTCTAATGCCTTTGAAGTATTCAACATAAGGTAATGACTTGAACGGCAAGGTAATGTTTCCTGTAGAGGGCGACACATTACGTGTAACTATGAAAGTGGTTATACACCTTGAGAGGTCGATGGGGTATGATCAAGGTAGCCTTGTGTCTAATAGCTGGAGGTTCGAACCCATCGTGGTTATATCTCTACATTTCTACATATACATATAAAATTAAAAGAATTTTTGGATCAGTTGATCCTAAAATTAGCACGTTTAACCAAACTGTTCTCTTAAAATAAACCAGTATAGATAAAATAATGATGTCATTATTCAAAATTAATCCGACTGTTAGCAATTAATGAATACTCTCTGTTTTACGTGGACTTTATCTCTGACAGCTACTGGCTCTGTTAGCCCGTAAACATTTTATACAGTATAAATATATAATAAACGTTTATGCTTTAACTTCAAAAATACAAATTTAAGAAAATATATTTATAATCTATATGTAATTATTCCTTGCGCAGATTTCACATATTTTTTGTTGTCCATTGAACCTTCTGTACGACGATAGATATTTATTCTATGCCTGAGGGAGTATTCTACTGGAATACCTTGCAGAAATGTAAATAAATCACAAAGGAAAGTTATTTTACATTTTTCCTCAAATCTTAAGCCTAGACTCCCATCAAAATGAATGAGCTAAATAGAAAAATAAATGGGCCAATGTGAGGTCGTCTAAAATATACTGTTTGATAAATTCCAAATATTTACTTGAGAAGTATTAATTGACAAACCACACACATACCTTTGTTCTCGGCTAATAAATTGCTTTCACAGTAACATAAAATAAAGTTATTACACAATTGACTCCATTAAAAATAATATTATTTAAGAACCTTTTCTTTTGACTTGGATTTACTTAGAATCTTCGTAAAGAATTTTCGTATTTTTCTTAGCAGGCAGAATAATACAAAAATTGCTGCATGCTTTTTTAGCCTGCAGCATGAATGTGCCGGCTCATGCGGGGCAGGATCACACTCCCACAGGAAACCGACGCCTGAATGGCGGCTGGAGGCCCATCTTCCCCACCCTCCTAATTTGGGGAGAGCGGGGGCTTTTTAAAGGCCGGCAACGCTTCTGTGACCACGCGGGTATTGCAGTTGTCTATGGGCGGCGGTGGTCACATAACATCACGTGACCCACATGCNNATTAAATGTTACATAAAAATATGTACTTACCTTTTATAATTCTCGCTTGGACACTTCTATATTGTTATTATTTTGTGCTCGGGTATTTTGGTAGAAGAATTTATTAGCTACGCATTTTGGGATAAAATGAATTTTACGCGATTTTAGGTGAAAATGTGTTGTGATTTTAAGGATCCTTAAATTTCATGCGGCTAAGTGTAATTTCATTACCTCTCTTTACGGACGGAGATAATTTGATAAATTAAAGTAGGGATTATTAAGACTCACAGAGAAATGTGGTAACGTTTGTTTACATCTAAATTATACTTTGCTTCTGAATCTTTTGCTTGTTTATATGCAGACTAGCTTATG
>JADGIL010002362.1:0-19344 GCA_020352625.1 Cactoblastis cactorum
CGGCTATCAGCGACCATGCTCCGTCCGGTGAGTGGGAGATACGGAGGCCCATTTTTACAGGCCGGCAACGCTTTTGTAACCCCGCGGGTGTTGCAGTTGCCTATGGGCGGCGGTGATCACTTAACATCTCATGACCCGCCAACTCGTTTGCCTCCCTCTGACATAAAAAGACAATAATTTAAAACAGCATTATTTTAGCTTGTATAACTCCTAAAAAGACCCTTCCACCCTCATATTTTTTTCCTTATTATATTTCATGTACAGACATAGCGCAGTTACAGTTTTATTTTTGTATAGTTTAAACTAAGTTTACGCAAGACTTTTATGATAAAGGTATCGCACCATGAAAATACATAATACAATCACGATAAAATCGTTGCGCAAGGTCGAGGTATAATGATGACGTTATACTGAATTATATAATTAAATTAAATATTTAAAAATCCCCGACACAATACAACAACACACGCGTCAAACTTACCCCTCTTTTGGCATTGGGCCTTAAAACATAGCTAAGAACACTATCTAACAAAAAAAAATATCCAAATTAGTTCACTCGTTTGGATGTTATGATGTCACATACACACACAAACACGTCAGACTTATAACACCGCATGAATATGAATATGAATGGCGGTTATCAGCCATCATGCTCCGTCCGGTGAAAGGGCCCAACTTCACCGCCCTCCCCATTTGGGGAGGGCGGAGAAGTTGGGCCCCGGCTCTTTTTTACAGGCCGGCAACGCTTCTGTAACCTCGCGGATGTTGCAGCTGTCTATGGGCGGCGGTGTTCACATAACATCTCGTGACCCGCCTGCTCGTTTGCCTCCTTCTGACATAAAAAAACACCTCTTTTTTTGCGCTAGGGATTAAAATATATAGCTAATAACACTATCGATTAAGTCACCTTTCTAACAAAAAAATAATTATACAAATTGGTTCGATTATTATTTAGGAGCTACTAAGGTTTTTAAACCTATGTGAAGCCGGAGTCGCTAGTTATAAATATAAACTTGTGTGATTGTTTGTAAGGTAAAATATTTGAAAAAATGTGAGCCGATTTTGATGAAATTTTGTAAGGAGATAGTTTAAGACTCTGCGAAGGACATGGGATGGTTTTTATCTCAATTCAATTGTGCGACATAACCTAATTCCACTCGAACAAAGCCGCGCACGATACGCTATTTTTTGCTATACATAATAACTGTCAACTGGCGAGCTGTGTTGAAGAATGCGCGTGCGCCAGACGCTCGGTTGCAAAAAGTAGATCGATTCGATAAGGTTTCGGGTTCGAATTCCGAGACGAGTTAAAATAAACAAAATGATTTCAACTCAACACGAGAGTGTAATGCTGTTTTCGCATAAACATTTGATGCCTTTTGCGTGTTGTGAAGAAAAATTATGCTTGTATATGTATTATGTTTCAATTTTGATACGCCGTTGTAATCTGAAAACAGTAAATTATTAATTAGCTGCGTATAATTAGTTACGTAAATATGAAAATACTAGTTTAGCTGCGCTTGCGTCCATAATGGGCTATAATAATTAGTTATCCTTATTTTTTTCAAAAAAGGCTTGTTTATTTTTCTGTTGGTAGAAATAACATTCCTGATTACCATAAAAAATATCGGATTTTTTTGATCTACCAATTAATTTTTACAAAAAATTATTGAAGTTAATTTTTAAAATAACGGCAGAATACTCACCTGTATAAAATCTTCCCATGCAGTGAAAATTAAAAAACAAAAATAAACAAGCGTTTATAAACATTAAAAAAAAAAATGGCGACGATGTAGATAAGAGGGCGATGCGCGCGAAATGAAATTGTAAATACTATATTAAAACTCGACACTGGCAAAAATAAGCTTCAAGAAGAAGTTTGATTGCCACAGCAAAGAAAAGAAAAGAGAAAAAAAATACATTTCAGACAATGCCCATTACCGTTCCCCGTAAGAATTTTGCAAAATCCTGTCGTAGCGAGCACTACGTCTTAAAAGGAACAGCCATGGAATATTTGAAATCCCTAACACGTGTAGTTTCTGTTCTGAGATTTCCTGCTTTTATATCATAGCTGTGCCCGCGACTTCATCCGCGAGAAAATTTAAAAATACTAATTAAGTATTTCTAAAATAAAAGTTGCTAAGTACTTTTTACATCAGCTATCTGCCAGTGAAAGTCCCGTCAAAATCGGTCTAGCCGTAAAAAAATCAACTTGGTATATTTTCCATATATAGATTAATAAGTAAAAAGCGACTATTTTTATATTACAAACAGACACTCCAATTTTATTTATTTGTACAGATATAGATGCATATTCAATAACTTATGGACATACATATCTACATAAATATGTGTGAACTACTAAGTTAACGTACTATAGATTGGTGAAATAAAAATATTAAGGGACAAAACACACGCAATGATTAAGTTAAGCTCAAAATAGTTTCAAGACATTTTTACGGGATACTAACACGACGATACTACATTATGAAACAAATACGTACAAAGACAAAAACCAAAGACTCCAGTCAGAAAAAGATCATTTTTCATTTAGACAGACAGACAGAGATATTAACCACTAGCGACCGCCCCGCGGTGTCATCCGGATTGCTGCCGTTCCCATGGGAATAACGGAATAAAAGTATTATATCGCCTATCTAACACTGAATTAATAGTTTAACTCAAACCACACAGTTCCTGAGCACAGACAAATCAGTTTATTCCTGAGATTAACGCTTTCAAACAAACAAACGTACTCTTTCACTTTATAATATTAGTATAGAAATATAGATTACGCCACAGAAATCTTCATAATTAATTAATGTATGTACCATGAAGTATACCACAGACCTACTTAAAAGTTATTAATTAGTTTTAAATAAATCACTCCATTTAGATACTTGCTAAAAGAAATAATAACAAATTAGAAAACTTGCGAACACTTTGAATCTTTTATAAAAATAATAATCGGAAAACTGAAACTAATAAATGATACATAAATTTCATTTGTAATCATAATTAACTGGTTATGAAAATTTCCACTTCTGTATATATATTAGCAGACAAGAGGGAAGACCCGTAACAATAGCCCAAATAATAAACATATAACCTAGATTAGAAATGAATAGCCAACTTAATAAAAAAATTACTTCATTTAAATAATATACATACGTATCTACACAATAACCATATTACTTCCCAAAAACTATAACGATGAGACCTCAAACTTCATTTAAAAAGGTGGCAATACTGACAATTTAAAAAGATAACAATTTACCATTGACAATAGATGACAATTCACTCCATCCGATGTTCCTTATTCAAAATCGTATCAATGACATTCCACTTGACTGAGCTTCTTTTTTTTAAAGCGGCATCTTTAACTGGCCGCTTCTTTGGTTTGGGGTACCGTAATGATAAAGATTTTTTATTTAATTTTTAAGTGCACATTATTATTATTATACTATTCATGTTATTTTCTCTCTTGTGTCGAGGGTAAAATTAGCAACTAACGCGAGACATTACCATGCAAATAAATAATTCATTCATTCAAGCAATAGATAGATATACACCGCCCAAGTGCGAGTCGGATCCGTGCACCAAGGGTACCAAACAAACTGCAAATATGTCTCTTTTTTTTTGTATGAAAGGCTCCTTAATTAAGTACTTTTTTTATTTCTCGTTATAGAAGCAAGAAAGTTAAATAATCTGTGAAAATATCAACTCTAACCATCATGGTTCATGTGATACAGCCTGGTGACAGACGGACAGCTAAGTTTTACTAATAATTTCCCGTTTTACCCTTTACGTACGAAACCCTAAAAGAGCCACCGTAGAGTGCCAGATATCTTAGATATCTCTGCTCAGAAATGACGTGATCAGTTATCTATACGTAGCCGCCATTAGGCTATCAAAAATGCAGTTCTGAACGAAATAATGCCCATTGAACTTTGGTCTCGATATAATTCTCTAACAGCAAACAACAGCTGTGTAATGTGTATATGTATGTGCCAGCGGCCAGTGCCAAGTACGCCGGTCTAGTATCCGGGTACTGTAAACTATATTTAGTCTTTATTCTTTATTTATAAAAATACTATTTTTATAAATCTTTTAATTATATATATTTTTATTAATATAATTTTTTATTTAATTTATGGAGGAAACACTGCAGTGGAGGTTGTTGGGCCTTGGGATTTCTTCTCCACTTGCGCTTTGCAAGTGTTAAATTATTTATTAGTAAACTAGCTTTTGCCAACGGCTTCGCTCGCGTAGATTAACTTTCATACAAAAGGATTTTATCCCTTTCACCTTGGGGGTGGAATTTACAAAAATCCTCTCTGAATGCACACTCCAAGAAACATGTGTGCTAAATTTCTGCTACTTATGTTTATTTGTTTCGGCTGTGCATTGTTTGTCAGGCACTCAGTAACAGAAGAGTTTTATTATTAGTAAATTATGGGTATAATTTTTTTTTTAAATCACATCAATTAATATGTGTTATTCCGATGTACTTATAAGCCGTATTATTGTAAGTTTTCATCTAAATTAGTTTAGTCATCTTTACGTGAAAATATACGAAACACACATATTAACAAACTTTCGCTTTTAATAATATTAAGTTAAGTAAGAATTGGTAGGATTGACGTCTCACTAGCTGTATCTCAAATAAGAGAAAAAAAATCGCGTATCCGTGTAAATCTGTGCTTTTTGCAATATTATTGTGTCTGGACATCTTTATGATGTGTCTATAAATAAATAAATTACAAAAGCATAAATTCTAAAGACGCATTAACATCTGTGTAGCATACGGAATCATAAACTAACAAAGCAATTCACGCTTGTTAATTTTTTTCGCCCCTAGAGACGGCCACAAACCTTTTCTCGTAAGCCATTATTTGCATTTTGTTATAGCAAAATGAGTGCCAGAGCAAACACAACCAACAAATAATAACAAAAATATAATAGGGTAATGGACAACAAGTCGAATTTTAGATACTTTTAGCAAATGTTATTGACTTATCAAGTCTCATCGAATTTTAAGGGAATCTACATTTTTTGGCTAATAATTAAGACAAAAAGAATTATATCCATTATTTTGGATCAAATTGGAAATTTCAAAATCAATTCGAAGTTTATTCTTAATAATTTTGTCTATGGAATTTGTCACTTCCATGATACATATATCTCATAAAGGCTGTGACGTCATTGTTTTTAGTCATCAAACAAAATGGTGTTCATGTGGACTTAGTTTTTACTAAGTATTATAATAAAATAATGTTTTAAAATTATAATCAGAGGCTTACAAATCCTGCATTTTTTTCAATCTTTAATAAAATATAAATATTACAATATTTGTTTTCAATAACAAAACGAAGAGTGACGCTTTAAGAATTTTTATCTTATTTTATATCTGATTTGATGTTATCAATCTATTTTTGAAATAATTATTTGTAAACGCCATTTAAAAAATACTTATAATCAAAATGGCGGACGCGCCAATGACAAAATCTGAATTCATAGCCCTTTTTAAATCAAAACTAGGTATACAAACTGCGCATATGATCAATTTATATAATTTTGTATATTTCCCAACGTCCTGGGGATATTTATTAACATTTATCGATTTAATATCCTATTTTTATTTTAATCGTAAATAATTTTTAGTAGATATTTATAACTTGACAAGAAATGTATTTTTTGTTTTTTTTTTTTATGTCAGGGAGAGGTAAACGAGCGAGGAGAGTTATTCTGATGTACAACCTATATTACTGTAAAATTTCATCCAAATTCGTTTAGTAGATTTTTCGTGAAAGAGTAACAAACATACATCCATCCATACATACATCATCACAAACCTTCGCATTTATAATATTATATCTAGGTAAGTAGGATTCAAAAAACAATAGTACCTAGGTACTTGAATTATGAAAAAACTCAAATTAATCGAATTAAAAAATATACACTTTAATACTATATTTTTTATGACATAATGTAAAGTTAATCTGGGGCACACGAAAATTTCTTAGATATTCGTTCATTGTATGTGAAAGAAAACGGCCAAGCCACTCGTTTTGACTAAAATGTAGAATTTGTGAAGTTAGTTTTCATAACGTTAGAGCGCATAAATCAAGAATCTTGGCTCTACATGACCACTTTTTCTATTAGTACTTATTTAGAGTTTGGCTTTATACGAAATCTGTACAATCAAAGATCACAATTTTTTACAGCGAAGCTATATAAACTCGGCAACATTTTTACATGAAAATGTTTTTGGTGGGAAGTTTATAATAACCATGCCTCCCAGGGTGTAAAGACTTCATATTGTTTGCCAAGTCCTTCACTTTTCCCGCGCAACCTAAATAAACATGGCGGAGAAATAGTTTAAATTTCTTTATTTTTATGCAAGAGGGAGGCAATCGAGAAGGCGGGGCACGTGATATTAAGTGATCACCGCCGCTCATAGACAACTGCAACGCCCGCGGGTTCACAGAAGTGTTGCCGGTCTTTAAATACTTAGTCAAAAAAATTAAAAAGAAATCCTTTTAGCTTCTATTGGGCCTTTTATATAGACCTCTCATAATGTTTTCTTTTCTAGTACAGTACAGAGATAGTTCGGAATAAAATATTAAAATCTTGACAAACCGCTTAGAACTCGAGATATTGACAATAAAAATTAAGCACGGACGATGTCGCGGGCATAAGCTTGTACTTTATAAAGGTTCCTTGTTGGCAATAGAACCCTAAACGTCTATCTGTCTCGTGTTGAAACAATTCGCAGTCACACCCGTGGCCACAGATAATCAAAGTAATAAACAAACTCGTTGCTATGTCACTTGATAAATTGTTCGGCAGACATTTTCAATTGATGATCAATATTGATCGAATGCACAATACATTTTATATATTAGGAGTTTGTACGGTCTCAAAAACGTACAGCTTTACAGTATTAGTAAATGCTACAAAAAGAATCGGCCAGATTCGAGTCGGACTCGGGTTCCGTACCATTATTAAATATTGATTTTATTCTTTTTATGCAGTCTGGCCAATAAATATAAAGTTTATGAGATACAGCCCGATGATAGACGGACGGACAGACAGACAGAAGGGCAGTGGAGTCTTAGTTATAGTGTACCGTTTAATTAACTGTGGCTTTTTATGTGGAGATAGTTTAAGGGCTGGTGACATAACATAGGCTATTTTTTCTTCCTCAACAAGTTTGAAACGTACTAAGCCTCGAGCAAAAGCTTTGGAAAAAAATTTGAAACAAGAAATATGTATTTAGAGCAACATAAAAAGAAACTCGAAAAATATTACATGACCTAAATTTGTTGAGCGATGATGGACATGCGCCATTTTATCTAGAAAGAATTTGAACGCTATTTAAAGATTGTGACTGTAAAAACCAGATCATTACTAAGACTCCGCAGTTCTGTGGTAAGTATGTGTGTTCCGTAGCTAGTTTCTTGTTAGTTGTTTATTTTATGTGGTATGGAGCCATTACTTTGTAGTGGTATGGAGCCTGCTTCTTGCGTTGTTAGCCTGCAGCATGAATGGGCCGGCTCGCCGGGGAAGTACCACACTCCCACAGAAGACCGACTATCAGCCGCCATGCTCCGTCCGGTGAGTGGGAGAGCCGGAAGCCCAACTTCTCAACTTCAAAAAAACCTCCGCCCTCCCCATTCCACAGACGTTGTATTTCTGCTGCATAGTTAAATAATATTTATTGATTTAATTCTTCATATTGCTGTTGTAACATCAAATACTAAAAACAGAATAAATACTAATTTATAAGGGGCTTCTATAAAACAATCGTGATTTTTTAAATAACAAAATGGCGGAATGCGCCAGTTAAGCTGGTTTTTTTGTTTGTTTTTCTTTTATCTATTTAACAGTTTCATTCAGCCACACGATATTTAGAAAATAAGATAAATACTACTTCCTATCTTTGGTTATCTCTTACTAAGGTATTATAATTTTATACATTTGTGATTTAATGTATATTTGTTTTTGTTTCTTAAAAGCAAAAGCGTTAAATAGCTAGAAAGTTTAATAGCATTAGCCAGCGGCTTTGCTCCAGTAAAAATATTTTTATCTTACAAACAAACCCATTCCTTCCAATTCAAGGCATCCAAGCGGTCTTTAAAAAAAATTAACTTCTCTAGATGATCCAGATGTTTATTATTGAAATCAGTCCAGTGGTGTTTGAGTTTATTCGTTACACACAAAAACAAATCATTTCTCTTTATAAAATATTATCAAACACATTACAATTCTGATTAACAAATTGACCTTATTACTAAAAAATTTAGTAATAAGGTCTTTATTACTAACGTTTTTATAATTGTTCACTGTTACACTCTTCTTCATATCATATCTAAAGTCTATAAAGCACTCCCTCCATATTTTTGTCGCCCTTACTTTGCCTTATTATATACCTTTCACTTTCACATTTGAAGATTTTTTTCACGATGTAGCTTCCTCTTTCCTAATAAAAATTTAAATATTCTTATGATTATCTATATGATAAGGATAGAGGACTGCGTGGCGATAACTAATATGAATTGGGGCTATTGAGGGTCAATGTAAAAATCGTGCACAACACAATTATTAACCATGCACTAGTAAAAATAAAAGTTTTTTTTTTCTTTTTGGCTCGCACGGTTTGTGCATTTGAAAAATAAAAGTTCTCGTGTATCAAAATAAGTGTCAACGTCATTTGTCATACAGTCAAAATGTCATACATTACATTTTGTTTAATGTCACTATTTGTCTATTGTCATTATTTTGTAATCAAAAATTTTGTGTATCGTCGAATTTTCGTAGAGATTGGTGTCAATTTTTTTTAAATTGGTGAGTGTAATTAATACATTGTTATTTGAGTTAATAATTTAGCTCCGGATCACATTTTTAATTGGCCACAAACTTAGCAGAATGCAGATGAGCCGTATTGGTTCGCCTTCGGTGACCATGGAAGAAGACACAGGCGTTGGGCACGTTCTGAGCGATTTTCTCCTTCAGCTGGAGAACTACAACCCTTCAATCCCAGATTCCGTAGTGGCGCACTATCTTAACATGGCTGGTTTTGAGTCACAGGATCCCAGGTACTTAATATTATCACATGTCTCTCATAACGTGGTATTTAAATACATTGTGGGTACTATTTAACAATTGATTACATTTTTGAAATTATAGCATTAGGCTACAGAACTGAACAAAATCCAAGTCCAATATTTCATTCGAGGTCTTGACAGTCATATTGACTCTGTCCCAGACTTTTTGTAGTTATTTCAGCTCGGCTTTGGAATACGATTTTGAAGGATTGAAAATATATATGGACACTTCACACATTGAGTTAGCCACAAACTAAGAGACTTGTATTATGTGATACTAACTCAACAACACTACATTTTATAATAAATACATATAAAGATTAACATCCAAGACCCAGGCCAATCAGAAAAATACCTTTTTCCATCATGATTTGACCGGCATTTGAACCTGGAACCTCTTGGTTCCAAGGGGAAAGGACCACCACCAACTGCTCCAACAAGGCTGTCAAAATGGGGTCTTTTTTGGCCTCCTTCAAATTCCAGTTTCAAAGAAGTATTTTTGTACATTAAGCACTTTAGATTTAAATAAACTTAGCTGGTGATGAAGAAACAATTGTTGAATATTTGTAAACAAATATTTTTGCAGATTGATTCGGCTGATAGCTTTAGCATCACAAAAGTTCCTCTCCGACATTGCTAATGATGCTCTCCAGCACTGCAAAATGAGGACATCAAGCCAAATTACGCAGGCTTCTAAAAACCAGAAAGGCCCCAAAGAGAAGAAGTATGTTATGTCAATGGAAGATCTCGTGCCAGCATTACAAGAGTACGGCATAACAGCTCGGAAGCCTCATTATTTTGTCTGATTTGTAGTTGTAAGTTAAATAATATTATTGTGATTTAATCCTTCATATGACAAAAATATTGGATCTTGATTTTTTATGGGCCATATGAAGTTTCAGCATTCCCCACATTAATTCAGCAATAAATTTGTATATATAAACTGGATCGAGTTTTATTTTACCCTGTTTTGTATTTAAACGGATTATCTTGTCACTACTAATAGATTTGAAAATTTTATATAGTGTATCACAGTAAATAAAATACAACAGTTTTGTTGTATTTTATTTACTACCAATGCCATCTATATAAATCTGTTTGAACCATAAGCTTTTCTTCATTGTTGCACATCCTACTAAAATTATAAATGCGAAAGTTTGTGAGTATGTCAGTATGGATGTTTGTATGTAGGTAGCTGAAGACCCAAAATAACATATGGTCTACTTTTTATCCCGGAGTTCCCGCGGGATTGATTCCTAATTGAATTTCATAGGGTTTCCACGCAGACGAAGTCGCGGGCGGCCTCTAGTACTTCATAAGCTTATTTTTCTGTAGCATTTGAATATGATTGTATAATTAGCAATTTATTATTTAATTTCTATGCGACTTACTTAAAAAAGATGGCCACCGCAGTTTATGGACATTGCCGACCCTGTAAAATACAATTTTGGACAAGCCTTTGAAAGCCTTCAGTTTGAAAGTATTCAGCTGTTTCTTTCCGCGCATATTGTAGTCTTCTCATATGCGAAGGTCTCGTAACATGTTACTATTATGAATCTCCATTCCACCAATAAGCCCACCATTCAGCTAAGCGTGGCCTTTAAGTCTCTCGGCTTATCCTGTTAGTGATAAAAACTTGATACACCTCCTTTTTGAAGTCGGTTAAAAAAAGAAAACACATTTTAGCTGAAATTTTTTATTGTGTAAATACATATAGTTTTTAACTAATACATAACGAACCGGATTATATCATTAATGAAAGTAATTTGTCTCATTTGGCGCGAATAAGAACGTGTCAATTATTATCGGATGGAAGAGCTGCGTTCACAATTAACGTAAAAATAGTATGTATTGTGTATATACATATATTTAGGAAGACGCGACACTGTCGTGTCACAAAACAAAGTCGTTTTCCGCTGTCTGCCCCTATATATATGCTTAGATCTTTTAAAACTACGCAACGGATCTTGATGCTGCTTCTTTTATAGATAGGGAGATTGACAAGGAAGGTTTTTAAACCGGTGCGAGGCCGGGGCGAGTCACTAGTACTATATAAATATATAAAACAGCTCTCCCATCTAACTACAGCCATTTATGAGCTACTATATATTCAATTGTCTAACAGTCTTACTAGGACACAATTCTCAAACCACACCAACAAAACACATACATACCTACATCCATATTTTCTTCTCATACTGGGTACAATCGGTACTCAAGTCGACCCAAAATGGCGGTTTCTGTACATTGTAAATTAGCTTTTATAACCGCAGCATAGAAGTCTCTATTGTGCAGTAGTATGGGTCATCTTACGTACCGCGCGGTAAAGATATGTAGGTACATCTATAGCATCTTTTTATACCGTGAACGTAAATACGCGCCAATTTTTGACATAATATATTTTTTAATATTCATTCTAAGTCAAAATGGCGCGAAAATATCATGAAACTTTGCACTAGATATTATTAATAAATGTAATTCAGTAATGGCCGATGGCGGAACCCATACATTACATATATTCGCTGCAATTAACTGCAACACAATTCAGTCTCGACAACCAACTTTCTACACCTAACAATTGTGCTATTATCTATACACTAAAATATTAAGATCATACAACATTTTTGCGACAAACAATATCAAAAAATTGAAAATATACCGCAATCTATAGATATAGTAGTTGGGCAAAAAATATATTCACTGAGAATTAATGACAAAGGTAACCGATTGAAATACATGGCTGAATGGCGGATATTAGCCGTCATGCTCCGTCCGGTGGGCGGAGGTTTTTTATAGGCCGGCAACGGTTCTGTAACCCCGTGGGTGTTGCAGTTTTCTATGAGTGTCCGTGATCACTTAACATCTCGTGACCCGCCTGCTCGTTTGCCTCCCTCTGACATAAAAAATAAACATATATGTACGTTCCACCATTATCCATGCATTCAACAGTATAGGATCAAATCACACAAATTGAGTTAGCCCCAAACTAAGTTTGAGACTCGTATTATGGGATACTAACTCAACGATACTATATTTCATAATAAATACCCAGGCCTATCAGAAAAAATAATCTACGACACGGTATAAACAGAAGCCAGAGTACAGTCTATTATCCAATCAGCCGATACACAGATTTTTTATTCACAAAAAAATAATACCTGGTTAAAGAAAACTACAAATACACAATTTGTCCCGTAAAACGACGCGCGATTCTACTAACATGTCCCTAGAAGATTAAAACTTTTACTAAACACGAATTATTTAGTATTAATAAAATTTTAGTAAAATTTATTTTTTATCAATTATGAAGCCAATTAAATGAACAAATTGACGATTCAAGTCAAGTGCTAGATTCAAGTCTATTTAAATAAAAATTTTGACTTTGAATACCATGAAAATATTAATTTTGTAACTAGATTTACGTAGACCCATTCCCATTTAAATTGTGTACTATATTGCATTATTAGTGTTGCGCGAACTTCGTGTATTAATGTATGCTTATAATTGTGTATAGACAAACATCTCAAGAGCAAAGCTAAACGGTCTTAATTAACCTAACCGAAGGATCGAAACCAGTAACCCAGAAAAAATTTTATTACCCCTTTGTATAAATAAGTTATTCTTATGACTTTTATACCATCTTAGTCAAACTGATTTATGACATATTGTGATATAGTAAACATCCTACTAAATTAACAAGTACATACATAATTTAACAAACCCTACAAAAAATGCTAAATATCGATCCATCTCATAATATAGAGACAGGTTTGAGAGCAAAAAGGTCACGTACTTCCCCCTTAATGTGCGAAGCATTTTATGGATTGCTCCTTAAAAAGTATCTACTATTAACCTCATATGAACATTTTGACCTGACGGACCTCATTAAATTTTGTACCTTAAATCAAGATTTTTGGAAATTACCATCCAATTATGGTGATGAAAAAAGTAAAATTGTACTGGTTGTAAAGCACAAATTGAGCTAGCCGTAAAGTAAGTTCGAGACTTGCATTATAGGATACATTCAACGATAGTATATTTTATAAACATCTTAACCCAGGTCATTCAGAAAAATTATTTTACCGGCCCGGGGATCGAACCCGGAACCTCATGGTACAGTAGCAAGGACTACCACTGAGCCAACAAACGTCATAACTTGGCAAAAGATACAAAAAAACTGCAATAAAAAAATTTAGTAGGATTTTACTATATAACAATTGTAACACTGTAGATTTTTTTATGAATAAAAAATCTTCATCCGTGATCGGCGATTGTCGGGATATTTTCCCGCGTTTTTCTAATAGTCATCGACATCGTACAGGTTGTCAATTTCTTCATCATCAAGCTGCATCGACTGGAAATCCACCTTGTATCGAAGTAATCCTGTAAATATAAAAAAAAAAACAATACATACTTAATTATTTCTTAAGTTTACGCGCATATTAGACATTAAAATGAAACAAATTTAACGGTTTTTATCGCGGAACGTCAGAGCTCATTAAATAGTTACACATAAACAGTATAAATTCCTTTGTGTGTAGTGATTAAGCCGCGGTAAAATCCGTTAAATTTGTTCCATTTTAATACATCACGTGACCCGCCTGCTCGTTTGCCTCCCTCTGCCATACATACTTATACAAAGACAGCTTTTATCAACAATGAACAACTAGATTCCCAATATCGTCTTCCCTTCAATCCCATGAAAATATCGTCTTCCCTTCAATCAAGATGACAACTACTATGATTATTTCGACAAAGTTCCATTTCCAGAATCTGGTATTAGAAAAATAAGCCTTTAATATGTGCAAGTTCAAATCATGACAAACTAACGAGATTGCTCATTTATAAAAGACTAGCTAATCCCCGCGACTTCATCCGCGTAGATTTTACGTAATATTATATCCCTCGGGAACCGTACCTCTTTTCGGGATAAAAAATAGCCACAATAATAATGCGCGTACAAACAAACCGACAGACAAATATTCTAAAAACAATAGTTTAAGCTTCTATAGGCTCTATAGAGAGCCCCTATATATTTTATTCTTAAATATCTCTCATGTACAGACATAGCTCAGTTACAATTTTAATGTATAAGATGAGTAGGGTTTTACCGAAGACACTATTTTAGCGGGATTTTGAGTCTAGTTTTTTTTTTTATTGTACATCAATGATACAGTCAATTATTTCATAAGTCTTTTTCACTAAAACCGATTAATATTATTCAACAAAATATACGATGATTAGTATAAAACAAATGAGCCAAATTAGAATTACATATATAAATTAATAATAAGTAGGGTAGGACATAAGCGGAAGATTAAAATAAATATATTGGGATTAAAAACACAGATGGAGTTAAGTTTCATGCAGTTAACAAACAAAACACGCTTATACATAATATTACCTCGGTCCCAGAACGAATGCATATTAAGAAGAAAAACATTAGTAAAAAACGACACTAAAATAGAAAAAGAATTATACACATATAAAAAGTATTTTGATTTCATATTAATGTCCAAACGACGCATTGACAACACTTAGTAAGAAAAATTATGCAGAGCTATGCCGCGCGCCGACGCGACTGGTCGTCACAGTTTTACAGATAGCGCGCGAGTTGAATGCACTCGTGATTTGAGATCGCGGGCGAAGACTCCACTATTAATGTCTCGAATTTATTGTATTCCTGTCGTTTTAACCATTTCTGATGTCTATTCAATCTCGCGCACTAACTGTTCTACAACATAAGCAACAATTTCCTAATAATTTTAATTGTCTTATAATTTGCCAAGATTTAAAAAACATTACTTGTATTGTCCGGTAAAATTAACTCTACGCTCATTGTAAAGATGCGGAGGCAGCTTCGCGATGTCCACTGTAGGTCTATATTATAAATGAAACATAGACCTACAAGTGACACGAGCGGGCAAAAAATACTTTAAAAAAATCTTTTTTTTAACTACTTAATTAATTGAATTATGTCAGATATCGAACAAAATTGTTGATTATATTATTAGTTATCTAGTCTTGCGAAGATGTTGATTAATTACGTATGTATATTACGGCTAATAGGCTAAGTAACCGAGAAGTTAGGTTAGGTGCGGGTTAGGTGTGCTTTCGTGTTGTACCGGGCTAGAACTAGGTGTAACCGCACTTAGCGTATTAGACGTAACATGTATATTAATTAATTTCAAATTCAGTTAATGCTAATTTCTACCTCTCAAAAAATGAATGTAAGATTAACCTTACGCTGTTATGCTGCAAACGCATACATTTACTTACTTTATAGACCCGGTTGCAACTAGCAGTTATTGGAAGAAACAGGATTTGTTAAGATTTTTTTTAATATATGGATAAATGACTTTGTCTTTTTTAAATTAGACTTGAGTTCGTTTGACCTCAATCCGGCCTGAAGGAAAGCAGCGATGAAGTCTAAGGTGGAGCACACAAACTCAAGTAATGCCTATTTTGATATAACTATGCATATTTTATTATGGCCTATTTTGAAAGACTAAATACGATGCGTTTTGGGTATATTTTTTCGGATTTTATATTAACTTGTGTAATATATGAGAACTGTATCCAAATTAATATTTTTCTTGAGCTTCGTTGAGAGTAGTTCGAGTATTTGTTCGGCCGTAATTTATGGCAACAAACTGGGAAAAACATTATAAAATATGATGGCGCGGACAGGGTTAATATATATTTTTCAGATAAATGCCATGTCTGCAGATTAATAACACTGTAGCTGAAATAATAACGATATTAATTGTTGCAAACTGTTTTTTTTTATAGATCAGAAAAGCATACATTATAACCAAATCACGTGTCTATCCTTAAATACCTTAAAAATAACTATTTCAATTCGTTTACATCTAAGAATTGAATCGTTACAATATGTATAAGTTAAAATGTGTCAATATAAAAACAATCTATGCAATTTTTTCAATAAAATAATGCTTGCTATAATTATTTATTGTATAAATATAATTATATTTTTTGATTCACAACTGGAGAATAGTCTCTACAATACCGCACGTTTTCTTGAAACATATTGTTAATTAAAAACTTAAATTTTATTTTAGACTTCTATTAATTTCTGGGAACGAAACAAAGGGAGTGTCAGAGATATCTCTTTTCTCCCAGATTGTAAAAGTAAATCAAGGGATTGAAACAAGGAAACTCTAAAAAAAGATGGGCTAGCAACCTACCAATATATCTGAATCCCATTCCACCAATAACCACACCATTTAGCTAAACGTGCCGTTCGAGTTTCAATACTGTAGGCTCTGTTCGCGCCATTAGATTTGTAATGTTAGTAGCAAAAGTTAATTCCTCCTTTATCACCTCTTGTTTATTAAAATAATAAATTTCAGCTTTTTACTCTGCGTCCCGAACTTTGGATACTACACATACAATCACTACATTGTATAAAGTCTCTTTCCGCTGTCTTTGATCTTTAAAACTACGCAACAGATTTGGATTTTTTTAATGTTTTTAATAAACGAGCAGGCGGGTCACGTGATGTTAAGTGATCACCGCCACCCAGAGACAACTGCAACAAAATGTATCGTTGAGTATCCCATAATACAAGTCTCGAACTTAGTTTGGGGCTTACTAAATTTATTTGATTTGTCCCTATATATTTATTTATTATTATTTAATTAAAACAAAAAAAAAATACTGTCCGTAGTTACTTACGCGCATACAAAGTCGCGGGCTGAAGTTAGTTTTAAGTGAAAAATAAAACGGTTTCATAAGAAAATGTGCAGTAATCGAACATTCCCACAATGTATGCTTCTCCATTTAATATCTTAATGACATTGTGTATAATATGATATATTATATTATAGGATAGATACAGAAATATTTCGTTTCAATCAAGTTTTAACCGTCTACAAAAAGATGGGTGTCATAAGTTTGACTTGTGTGTATATGTCATTCTGTCTGGTGCATCACAGCTTTCAAACGGGTAAACCAATTTGGATAATACCTTTTTTGTTAGAAAGGTAACTGAATCGAGAGTGTTTTTAGCTATGTTTTTAATCCCTGATGCAAAAAGAGAGGTATTAAAAGTGCGGTTTGTTATATTTATCGAGGGTTTTTTTTAATTTTTAATTTAATTACTTGTACATATATGCAGTAATCAAATCTTAACCCCTTTCTGTTAACTGATTAACTTTAAATTCTATATACGACGACCTCCGTGGTGTAATGGTTAACTATTTAATGCTCCCATGCAACAAACGTGTTTTTGTTAGGGTTCCGTACCCAAAGAGTAAAACGGGACCCTATTACTAAGACTTCGCTGTCTGTCACCAAGCTGTATCATGAATCCGACTCGCACTTGGCCGACTTTTTGAAATACTTCTGTACCCATCCTCAGAATAATATGGTGTTGGGGAGGTATATATGTACTATATTATTTCTACATTATAAGGCGTGTAATATTGCTGAAGGCATTACTGGTACATAGGTCAGAACTAAAAACGATGCAATCATTATTTACTAGCGTTTAGCCGCGGCTACGCTCGACCGACTCCTTCCCGACCCCTTGGGAATTTTCTCAGTAAAAGCTAGTATACAACAATTGTATCTTTCTTATTTCTACAGACCGTGTTAATGATGAAAATGAGAGGCGATTGGCGGAGCGTACAAGACGTATAAATTAATTAATGTATAAGTACCCTATATTTAATAGAAGAATTTTAAGATATGGTACAATTTTCAGGCCTTTATGATGGTTTTTTCTATGACAGACGGGGGTAAACGAGCAGGAGGGTCACGCGATGTTAAGTAATCACCGCCGCCCATAGACACCTGCAACACCCGGGGTGTCACAGGAGCGTTGCCGGCCTTTAAGGCATTTAAGAGTAGCGATAGAAAAACGTAGAATGTGTCAGCTTCTATTCTTCCCGCGCAAATTGTAAAAGTCAATCAAGTGAAGGGCTTGAAACGGGAACTCTCATAGGCGATGGGCTTGCAACTTGTTAGGCGTGGCCTTCGAGTCCCTCTTGGCCCCGTAAGGGACAAAGGCGCGTAAGTAAGCGCGTAAGATAAGTCATATCACGGAACCATTAATGCGCAACTCCCACTCGCACAAAAACAGTGTTTTTAAATTGACGTCTTTGGTCAAATGCTTCAGTGGATTTTGTCACGCCACTTTTCATCCATTTACGCTTTGGAAGTGATAATAACATTATTGACGTCAAACAGTTTTAGCTGTTTTAGTCCACCACCATTCAGCTAAACCTGGCTTTCGCTTCTTTTTATAAAATTTCACAAAAATATTACACAATACATATTGTCCAGCCCTTCTGGCATAATGGGGACCAAACTGCTCGAGTTCCTTTCGTATTTCTCAGTAATGGTTGTTCCGAAATGCTGGTAGTCTATAGCTTGATTAAGATTTAAGTGATTATTAATTATTGACGTGAAAAAGCGCCTATGAAGGTCTAATTACTAAATAAATATTTTGATTTCGAATCACACGACTGTCGGCTCTGTCCACCCCGTAAGTGATAAAGACGCAATATTGCATATGTACTTAACGCTCCACCAATCACTTCTGTGTACAGACAAATGTAAAACAATTGGATTTTAAAAAAATCAAAGTTTTGGAGAAAGCTACTAAAATTAATTTACGTATAATTACTGAAGGAAAGTACAGACTAGAATTAACCCTAAACTTGCGGGCGGTATTTAAGCGGCGGTTTTCAAACGCAGTTTATAAGGTTATGGGCTACGTCCTTAAAAAAATCCGTCTTAAGATAGATTTTCTTACACAGTTCATAAGGTTATGGGCTTAGTTCTTTAAAAAGACCCCGTCTTAGAATCTCTTTTCTTAATCGAGCGGTATCGCGGTTGCTTCATGAAGATGTAAAAGTCAATCAAAGGAAAAGGCTTATAGTGATCCTTCTCGGCGGCGACGATGGGCTAGCAACCTAACACTATTTCTGAATCTCACAATAAATAACTCACAATTTTTCTAAGCATGGCCTTCGAATCACGCGACTCTTGGCTCTGTCTACCCCGCTAAGGATAAAGACGTGATACAATATCTATATATGTACTTAATTCTGACGTGAATAACAGCCCTTAAAAGTTAGTTTTTTAGGGTTCCGTAGCCAAATGGCAAAAACGGAACCCTTATAGATTCGTCATGTCTGTCTGTCCGTCCGTCCGTCCGTGTCTGTCACAGCCACTTTTTTTCTAAAACTATAAGAACTATACTGTT
>JADGIL010002368.1:0-11985 GCA_020352625.1 Cactoblastis cactorum
ACCTGACTGCAAATGCTAATGACTGACTAAAAAGGGGAAAACAAGCTTTACAATTTAGTTAAATCGTATGCAATACACAATGTATACTTATATTTTAAATAATTGCAGGCGGGACAAACAAATCTATGAGACATCGTTGTATATACCAATTTGTTACGATTAGTGATAGGGTACGATAATTTTGGCACAGTCCCAGCGGAGTTGTTTATCCAGTGGTCAACGTGCTTGCCTATCACGTCGGCGTTCTATGTTCGATTCGCAACTATATACAGTTTTTGTGTTTGAAAAACAAAATACTATGTGTTCGTAGTTTATCATTTAAAAAAAAAAGTAACATTATAAGTGTGCTTATTAGTTTATTTATTGAGTGATTATGATATATAATATAAGCGACCAAATCCCTACCTTTTTGCTTTTGCCGCAGTCGGGTAACATACGTTCGGTTTCAATTTTCGCCGTAACTAAAAATAAGATTGAAAGTTCGGAAAAATCAATTTCGGGCGGGTAGTTTTTGCTGGCAAGTTTGCGCCTTAATAAACAAGTTGTAGCAAAACTATACAATTGCTATTTTTTATATTCAGGCGCCTTATAAATTCAGAGATATTAATTTCTTAAAGGAATTTTTATAGGTATTTACTGTCAAATTATGAATGTAGAACACTACACTAAATTATTTAAACGATTTAATAAGAATTATTTTATGGGATTTTTTGAGTAATTAATAGAAATGTCAGACAAAACTAATCAGAGGCGGCATAAGGCTTCATGATGCAGAGGGCCTTGTGACTCAAAGCATAAAAAAAAATTTAAGTTCAAAAGTAAACAACATTAAGTTACTTTTTAAAATTAATAGATAAAAGAATCCTTCGGCAATTTTAAGTGCATCTTTTTTATAAACCCGTCTACTTACACCACCAGAGGGCCTCGCGAAACGAACCTTGCCCACATTTTTCCAAACCTTGCTTCGCCACTGAAACTAACTAGACTTTTCCATAGATTATTTGACTACTGATAAACGTTTAGCTCCAAAAACTACATTTTGTACAAAAAAATATTAAATAATCACAATAATTACAGAAAAGCAAAGTTGACGTCATGTATTCATGTATAATGAAATTTTTTACCCCAAAATATGATACATTTATTGTATATTTTACAATGAATGGCGTCTCCCGAGGTAAGGTTATTTTCTTGTGGCTACAATATTACAAAGATATAGGCTGAAAGGTAGGCTGGAAGGTGTAATTGAGATGCAAGCAAGGGCTTTTTAAAGGCCGGCAACGCTTCTGTGACCCCGCTGGTGTTACAGGTATCTAAGGGCGGCGGTGATCACTTAACATCACGAGGCCCGCCTGCTCGTTTGCCTTCCTCTTACATAAAAAAGAAGTCAGGATAAATTCGGACATACACCTTTTGATTGCATGCCCGACCAAAATAAACGGTTCCCGGACTGTCCGGCTTTAGTTAGGCTTTTTACCTTTGAACCATATTTAATTATTCACTTTGACAGTCGCCCTGATCAAAGAACTCGCTGTTATAAAATATAAAATATGTAAATACAAAAAAAAATTGTTGTTTTTCATAGATATATAATGGCACGGAACCCTTCGCGCACGAGCCCAACTCGCATTTGGCCGGTTATTTTTCAAACAGCAATCATCGCATTGGTATTTGAAAAATAACCAACATCATTATGTTGCGTAGCTTGCCTGTTTGCCTACATTGCTTAGAACATCTATAGAACTTATATCGCTGTATGTTCTTTCACGCCTAATGCCAGGGGCATAAATCCGGGATCAAACGTCCGGATACGAGATAAAAATGACAAATAAAAACGGTGGAAATATTGTGGCAACACAGGAAAATGTTGCCATTAAAATAAAATTATTCGAACGTGACGGAGCTTACTTAGTACGTTTCGTAGAACACGTGATATAAATAAAACAAATGCGTACTTATTGGATTTTATTATTTTCAGCTCGAAAACATAACGTTAAATCGGGGTAATAAGTTTAACATCCGTGTTTTTGTGCGTGGGAATATTTTTTTCAGTTTTTGAGGTCTGGTATAGTGGCTTCTGGCATGGACAATTAGTATACTGAGCACGAAAAAATATATATTTTTATATTGAGTATATTCTGACAATTTTATAAGCGTCTACACGTTGTCGCTACCAATATAGTTTCTTTGTGGTATGGAGCCACTACTTTGTAGTGGTATGGAGCCACTACTTGTATTGGTGTGGAGCCTGCTGCTTGCTTTGTTAGCCGCAGCATCAATGAGCCGGCTCGTCCGGGGAAGTACCACACTCCCACAGAAGCCCGACGCCTGAATGGCGGCTATCAGCCGCCTTGCTCCGTCCGGTGAGTGGAAGAGCCGGAGGCCTATGTTCCTATCCCCCGCCCTACCCAAATGGGGAGGCCGGGGTATTTTTAAATGCCCGCGACGCTTCTGTGACCCCCGGGTATTGCAGTTGTCTATGGGCGGCGGTGGTCACTTAAAATCTCGTGACTTGCCTGCTCGTTTGCCTCCCTCTCACATAAAAAAGAATTTACGAGGGTTAAACGTTTAGGAAATACGTTACATACAAATATGAAATAAAAATCCTAAAACGTGATACCGTCTCAAAGAATTACCTAGACACTTGAAACTTTTAACACCCCACGAATTTGCATTGGACGTTAAAAACTTCAATGCTTAATTTCCGACCTATTTTTAAACGTCAAGGCTGCCTAGACGGCTGTTGTTTGCCCGGCGGTAGCCATGGTAACCTCATAATTATTTCTTCCGACACCATCGATTTTACCCCGCAGTGGTCGTTGAACTCGCTGCATAAGAAACTAATGCATGATTTATCCGACTACAGAGAAATTGAAGGAGCAGTTTTTTTAAATATAAATCGATCGTCATTCTGAACTGCTAGTAGTTTGATTAAGGTATTAATACTGGAACGAAAAGTTCGTTTGAAGTAGACCTTTCGTTTCTTATAAATATATATATTTTTTCATATAATTTCTATATCACTATGAAAGAGTGATTTTTTTTTGTTCTGTTCTAAAAAATATATATTCATCCGCTGATTTTATGCTTTGTAAACTGAATTTAGCTCCATCTATAAAAAAACAGACAAGTTAAAGTTTATAAATATCACAGCAGATATCTATAGCTATGATAAAAAAACATTTTTTAATTAATTAAACTAGCGTTTCGTGCCCACTTAATCAGGCGTTAAAGTATAGCCTATAGCACTTCTGAATAATGTATGTTCTGATTGTGAAAGAATTTTCATGATCGGTTCAGTATTTCCGAAGATAAGCCCCTACAAACAAACAAACGAAGTTATAAACTTTACCTCTTTATAATCTATACATATAATAAAATTGTAACTGAGCTTTGTCTGTACATGGGAGATAATGAAGAAAAAAAATATAAAGGGGTTCTTTATAGGGTTCTCTATAGAAGCCAAAACGATTGTTTTTAGAATTTTTGTCTGTCTGTCTGTATGTTTGTACACGCATCACACAAAAACTACTGAACGGATTTGGATGAAATGTAGCATAGCGATGGACGATGACCTGGAATAAAAGACAGGCTACTGTTTATCGCGGAAAAATGTACGGTTCTCAAGGGATATAATTAATTGTAGTAGTACGAAGTAATCTACGCGGACGAAGTCGCGGGCATTAGCTAGTATTAGTATAGATAAACAATTGCATGCATTTATCAATTAAAAGCAAATTCAATACATTTTCAATTTAATTACCAGCACATAAATATTACTTTAGCGTAACTGAGTCTTAATTGTTCATGCTTATACGGATTCCATTTTGACCTACAATTTTATGTAAATTGTAATAATTTCACATAAACATTCCTATAAAACAGCATGCGAATTATGAATTGGCATATTATAGTCCGTAATAACGCTTATTAAACACGCAAGGGATAAATTTTAAAAAAATATGTAGGCATATTACATTTTGTTTTCTTTTTATAAGCTTTTATTTAGCTTGCAATGTATGTATGTCTTTTCGGGTGGAATTTTGCTCAATTTTGTAGCATTTATCTTCAACCGATTGAGCTGAAATTTTGTATAGATACATAGTTTGGATGACAATGCATAGTTAGCTGAGTGACGTCATTCTAAATCCAACATGGCGGAACATCCAATATGGCGGAACATCCAATATGGCGGACTAGTTATTTTTTAAAGTACTTCTACAATATGGGTATCAAAAGAATGGGCTTGCTGTGAATAATTTGAAAATCAAAGTGGCGTCATTCTAAAAGCTTGTTAAAAAAAGTTTTGCTTTAAATTTATTGTATATGCATCTTCATATACAAGAGTATCTTTTTCCCCCGGCTATGCTCGTATCCTATAATTCCCGATCCCGTGGGAATATTTTATTATGTTAATAATTGTCAGAAAATTCATATGAAGAACCAAGTTTAGCAAAACATTAGAATTTATGTAACTGTCAGTTTGTTTATATAACTGCCAGTTATAATTAAAACAGGACAACGTCTGTCGGGCCAGCTAGTAAGAGTATAATTTTTGCCTGTCACATAAATGTAACTGACGTAGTTACATGCGTTGCGCCATCTAGTGGATGTCATATTACTAATAATTATTCTAAAACTAGTGTTGCCGCTAGATAGTCCAATTATCGATAGCGTTTCTATCGATCATCGAGTTTAAAAAAAGCATAAATTTCGATTGTTTTCTGTAGTATCGATAGTAAATACGCGATATACGTAATTACGCCAAATAGTAGTACCTTTTTTTCATTCAAGCCTGACTAAGTGACCGTGCGTCACCTGATGGTAAGTGACTGCGCGATCCAGATACAAAAGAGGAAGGAAACATCGATATTATTGATAAAGTATTTCTCAATAGTAGGTATTGCTCCAAAATAACTATCAGATCAATCGATCGTATGATTATATCGATGTATAGGTACTGTCGATTGGTCTATGAATAGTATGGTTTTGTTAGATTAAATGTTATCGATAGTCAGACTATCGATATTTGGGCAATACTAACTAAAACAGTCAACTGGAGAGAAAGTGTTCCTCACGTTTCTTTTTTATGAATGAGGTAAGCAAACGAACTCGTGTCTCGTGATATTAAGTGATCACAGCCGCCCACGATTGATCATTTCCAGAGGGTGACGGCAGTCTTATTAATCTATTTATGAGGAAAATTGGTCAAGAAATTAGAAGCGGTGGGCGTTTCGACTTCTATATATAGATTTTTCTTTATTTTCTGAATTTGAAGAGGAGCGAAATTATATATGTACTTTATTTACGACTAGCTAATGCCCGCGACTTCATCTATCATAAATACCCAAGACCCAGGTCAATCAGAAAAATTTTCTTGACTTGAATGAACTTGATATAGCGGTATGTAAACCATGAAACCACAGATATCGCTAAAATACGTATATAACATTTGATTTTAATATACAAATGGGCAGGTCTTCCAGTTGAAGTGAAGCCTGTATATTGTTTGGGCGTGGTTCAAGAAATGCGCGTCAAATGTCGAATGATAGCCGTGACACTTGACATTCATACATTTTGAGGTTACAATGCACATCTAAACGTACAGACAGATAACTTATACTGACTGGTGTAACATCAGCTTGATAGATCGCAAAGAGCCGCCTCCAAGGGCCAGTGGTGTACGAGTGTGTCATGACATCCGAGAATTCGAATCCCATTAGAAATATAATTTGTGAAGAAGTTATTTCATGCTCCTTCCGGTGAGTGGGAGAGCCGGAAGGCCAACTTCCCTGCCCTCCCTTCCTTGTTCCTTGGGGGGATTTTTAAAGGTCGGCAACGCTTCTGTGACCCGCGGGTGTTGCAGTTGTCTATTGGCGGCGGTGATTACTTAACATCACGTGACCCGCCTGCTCGTTTGCCTCCCTCTTACATAAAAAAAGATAAGATTTTGCAGGCGTTGTTTATCGTACGTCGATCATTAGAAAAGATAAAACTGTTTTATAATTTTTTCAACATCTTCATTAGTATTGTTAATAGCAGTGTTCATTTTATAACCGCTAATTATATTTTAACTGGATGGTAGATACGATTGTAGATTTACATTTTAACGGGGTTTTACCACAGAATCTTTTAAATTTAATTAAAACAGTTATAAAAATAAAGATAACATGACATTTGACGACCTTCGTGGTGTGAAGGCTAACGTTTCTGACCGCTACTTAGGAGGTCCCAGGTTCAATTTCCGGTCATGATGGAAAATGACCTCTTTCTGATTAGTCTCTTAAGTAAAAAAAGCCTGAGTCTTGGATGTTTATTTTGTATAACTGTATTTATTATAAAATATAGTATCGTTAAGTTAGTATCCCATAACGTAAGTCTCGAACTTACTTTGGGGCTAACTCAATCTGTGTGAAATAATTTTTCAAAACGATCCAGTATTTAGTTTCGGAGCCAATTCAATTCGTATCGGTCCGGAAATGCCGCTATAATTTATTATGAAAAACTGTTAAGTATAATCGGCTGAAACCATCCCTAAAATATTTATGGTTTCTAAATCATTTCTCATATCAAATCAAAATATTTTCCAGAAATTAGACCTTCACAGATACTTTTTACGTCAATATTTCATACACATTTATATCTGAATCAAACTACAGACTACCAGAATTTCAGAACGACTACAGCTGAGAAGAAATGCCGGAAGAAACTCAAGCAATCTTGACCCCTGTTATGCCAGAAGGGCTGGAAATTAAAATCAAAAAGTTTTTCATTCAAGTAGGCCCAATGTTGGCACTTTTGAATCGTCATCATACTATTTATTTGTTGATTGCAAAGCTACAATCTACCAGCGGCTTTAACTTCAAATAAGAAAAAACTAAATTTTCTTTATGTGTAGTCCGCACCTTATGTGATTAACACGTGTGCTACTGCCCTATTTGAAGTCCAAAGGCCTTAAACCCTTGCATTGTAAACCTGAGAAGTATCAATTAAAAACCAAACTATTATTATTACCACGCAACGGCTCCATCAATTGTATAATCACTCTACTATTATACCAGCTCTCATAATCTTAGAATAAAGATTCATAAACAAACAACCTTCATTCGAATTAGAACTTAAAGATCGTTCAAGTAAAGTTTAAAATGTGGTTACAGTGCAATTGTTTTGTTTTTAAGGTCACATCTCAGTAAAAATTTTAGATTTTGGACTTTATAATGGAAAGGTTAAGGTTGTAAATTGAATTATGATGTGGATGGAGGTTATGACGTTTTAGTGATGTAGGGAGCATCGTGATTGTGCTGCATACTCCAATATGACCTTCAAAGCACTCACGCTTAGCCGGTACAGGTCATTAGAAAAAGCTTTTGTTTGTTTTTTTTTATATAAGAGGGAGGCAAATGAGCATGCGGGTCACGTGATGTTAAGTGAGCACCGCCGCCCATAGACAACCGTAACACCCGCGAGGTCACAGAAGCGTTGCCGGTCTTTAAAAAGCCCCAACCTTCCCCAAATGGGGAGGGCGGGGAAGTTTGACATACCGGACGGAGCATGGCGGCTGATAGCCGCCATTCAGCCGTCGTCTTCTGTGGGAGTGTGGTACTGCCCTGGACGAGCCGGCCCATTCATGCTGTAGGCTAAAAAAGCATGCAGCAGGCTCATACCATTACAAAAAAAAGGAATTACAGTGAGGTAGTTAGTTTTAAAGCAGTTTACAGTTTGGTTAAAAAATGCGCGTTGATGTCTTTTTGATAAAACAATTTACAAATTATTGAATTTCATGTAACGCGACATTATTCATGGCATTTTGTAAATTTTTTAAGAAGTTACTTCTTAATTTATTAGTCAAAAAAGAAATTGGTTGTATTAGTAGCTTAACAATTTACAAATTTTCAATAAAATTTTGGAATTTTTATGTATAAAATAAATGTAAAAAATACAATATTTTCTAGTTTATAACTTTATCGTGGTTATTGCCGCCATTCTGTGCATCACATTTTATTAAAATCTTATTGTTAATACTTAATTGTGTGTGTGACTGTACTTGTTCATCAGGTAAGTTAGAAGTCAAGTACAATCAAGAGGCTTATGTAATACTTTGACAAACTAAGCTCTATTGTCAAATAGTCTTTACACGCAACAAAATAAAGCTCATTTTTCGTTTACTCAACCATGTTTAGCACTCTGATGAATAGTAATTAAAAATTGAAAGTTCAATTTTCAAATTGTACTTTATTCGTTATTTTCACAAAGTTTAAAATCAATCGGAAGAAAATGAACTGTCCAGAGGAAAAGAGGTTAGTATTTTCTTAATTTAAACTTTAATTCTACGTGATAAAGTTGAAATTTGTTTGGTGGGATCGATTGTTATTGTTGATGGATAGAAAAAAGGGTAATGACGTCACTGCGTTTTTCCTAGGACGTGCCTGGCACAGCCTTCGTATTATGAGAATGGATCAATAAATTTCACAATAATCTTCACACATTAACGGATATAAGACCATAAAACAATAGATATGACGGCCTCCTTGGTGTAACGGTTAACTTATCTGACCGCTACCCGGGAGATCCCGGGTTCGATCACTGATCAGGTCTTAGCGGAAAATATATAGATAGGATAGATAGAGAAAGACAAAGAGAAAAGTTCGGGGCTTCGCTGGTTTCGCTCGGGTCAAATTTGGGAGTGAGGGACCCCCCGAAATTGACCCGATCATAACCGGAAAAGTCGAACCATATTAGAACTTGATGTCTATTATCCTGATTGATAATCTCACGACTCTATTTACAGTTTATTTTTTGTAGACTTTATCGTATAGTATCGGTACTTACAATAAACAACCCATATATCTAATAACCCACTTCTAAAAAAAATAATTATTATAAAAATATAATATTATGATCTGGTATGTCTTAGCACCGTGGAAATAAGGTCCATATTTAAACAACGTGAATGGTGTCAGCGACCCACACTGGAAAGAGATAAAAAAAGAATTTATTGAATCATACATAATTATTTAAATAGACTTCTTGTCGCTACGTTACCGTGTCGCAGTTAGTTTTAAAATTGAGTATTTTTATGAATCTCCTAGCTGACCCAACAAAAGACATTGACCATTTTGTATATACTATATTTTGTGATATATGTAACGCTGTTGGTTTCAATACATAAATAAACACAAACAATTATATTAACCAGTTTACAGTTACCTAAAATAACTATTTTTTTTTAATATAAGGGTCTTATGAGAGAAAATTCCAAACTTCCCTCTAATACAAAATAGATATAAAATATAAGTGTTTAGGAATATTCAATTTAAAAAAATATTTTCTCTAACCCTCCTCATTCTCCTAATGTACGTCAAGAATTTAAATTATGCACATAAAAATGGGGATCGATTAAAAATTTATGGAAATATTGAGCGGTAGGTTTTATAACCTCCGAATCTTCTTTTAGGGTTGAATAAAATATGTAGAAATTAGTATATGACACGTTTACTTTTATCAAATTTGATAATATTTTGTCTTAATTTTCTTTATATCTCTATCGCCTTAAGTACCTTTTATTTAGTGTATAAAATAATGTTTTCTAATGATATTGTCTATTAACGAAAGTTGATAAAAATTAACGTGATTTTGATAAATCTGTTATACTATGTCTAATAGCCTGTATAGGTACTATGATTTAAAACACAAGAACATATTAATATATTATTATATCTTTTATTCCAGACACACAAATAATTAAACATTAAGCCTTTCTTTAGTACCTTTCAATTAGTGTATTAAAATAATGTTTATCATGATATTTTCCATTAAAGAAAGATGGCGAAAGTTGTAAAAATTAACGTGATATTGATAAATTCATTATACTATGTCTAATAGGTTGAATAGGTGTAATGATTAAATACACAAAAACCATATTTTTCTGTCAACCAACCTCACTCTCATTACTTAATTATATACAAAAAAAATTCATTCGAAAGAGCTGCCAGCTGATCTTGAAACTGAAAATGGCAACTCCGCGTTCTGCCCCAATTAACCATTTAACTGTAACGCAAACCCAGCAAAAACTGCGGGCGGCCTCGCCAGGTGCAAAACTGATTTTTTGTTTATTAATATTATGTTATTGATTGAATATTTTGTATATTGATATCACGGACTTATATAATGACTAGCTGACCCGGGCCCACTTCGTTGAGCGTTAATCCTATAGTTCATAGCTATTTTGGTTTCAGTTCTGTGACGATGACTTGGTTCTTTTTGACGCCTTTTTACCCCTAAAGAAGCAAAATTTGGAAAAGCCCTGATACACGTATTTGATTATTTTTGTTAAAAAGCATTCATGTCAAATTTTAATTCGAACGGTAAAGTTGTAATTTTTTTTTTATACAAACTTTGGCACCCCTTTTTTTAGCTTCTAGTGTTTGGGCTGGGCGTTGATGAGTCAGTCACCCTTTTAAAGTATTTATTAATTATGAAAAAACATTGTGTAAGAGAAGGAGCCTTTGTCTAAGGGAGAGCAAAAAAATATATTAATTTACTTGACGACCACCGTGGTGTAAACTGTTAACTTGACCAATACTCAGGAGGTTTCGGATTCGATCCCCGGTTAGGTCACAATGGAAAATGGCCTTTTTCTGATTGGTCTTATCTATATGTGCATTTATTAAAATATAGTATCATTGAGTTACTATCCCATAATACAAGTCTCGAGCTTAGTTTGTTATTTCCAATTCTTTCGGACAGAAAAATTTTTAGTATATAAGTTTTACAAATCATCTTATATTAAAACGATAATATGCCTGGTATTAAAAAATCTTACGTAGTATAAAATATAATGGTCTGTAGACGACATTACTCAACAATCGTCGTATAAACAGACACGCATTCTTCTGGGATTTGCGTAACTCTGCCACGGAACGATAGCGGACTTAATTCGATTGGTCTGTCCTTTGTTCATTCGCCTTCCTATTTTGAGCTGATGTGTGATGATATTACATCCACACGAGGCTACAAAGAAGAATTAATTATTGTTCTTCCTTAAAGACTGCTCTTTTATTGATAACAAGCTAATGCCCGCGACTTCGTCCGATCAATAGATAAGTACTGTAATATCTCGTCAGCCCCTTGCTCGGTTACAATAAATTATATTCCTCGAGAACCGTACATTTTTCCGGGATACAAAGCAGCCTATCTTTTAACCTAGGTCATAGTCCATCGCTAGGTCATAGTTGTGTGATGCACGCACAAACATACAGACAGATAGATAGACTAAATCTCTCCGCCTTCCCCATTTGGGGAGGGCGGAGAAGTTGGGCCCCCGGCTCTCCCACTCACCGGACGAAGCATGACGGTTGATAATCGCCATTCATGCGTCGGTCTTCTTTGGGAGTGTGGTACTTCCTCGGACGAGCCGGCCCATTCATGCTGCTGGCTCATGACACTAGTTAAATAAATTTTGCTATTTCATCTATGTAGGTAATTTGACACGTTGCCTACACCCCTATTAAGAACAAGTGAAAAAAACATACCTTATTATATTATGTAGGTACGAGTATACGCTTTGTTTAATGAACACAATGGCGATGGTGATGATAATGTCAATGTAAAAAAATTGGGTTTTTAAATTTCAGCTAAGTAAAGGCCCCGAATCTTAAATCTGTTTGCTGTGTCTACCCTGTAAAGGATCAAGAAGTGGCACTGTATTTGTATTTAAATGATAAAAAAATTATGTACTTCTACGAATCGAAACTACTATTTAGACTTTTTACAGGTAGTCGAGTCAACATTTGACGTGCCTATTACGTCACGGCCATTTAGTGATATGTCGCCGTATGTATATATCTTTTTTATGTCAGAGGGAGGCAAACGAGCAGGCGGGTCACGCGATGTTAAGTGATCATCGCCGCCCATAGACAACTGCAACACCCGCGGGGTTACAGAAGGGTTGCCGGCCTAGAAAAACCGGGGAAGTTAGGCCTACGG
>JADGIL010002372.1:3965-23267 GCA_020352625.1 Cactoblastis cactorum
GTAACTTTCAATGATATAATTTCACTGTACATTTGTTTCTTACTGCTTATGTTAATTTATGTATATTAAGTGTCACTCTTACAGTACAGACGAATTTATGTCGAGATAATTGTAGGGATGGAGAGTGACATAGGCTACTTTTCTATCCTCCCACTGCCGGGCCGAATTTGAAGCGAGCGAAGCTGCGGGCAAGAGGCAAGTGTTGCACATTTTATTTAATCAAGATATTCATTTTATATAACGAATTTTAAAACTAGAATGAACTTATATCTAATAGATCTTATATATACATATAATAAAATTGTAACTGAGCTTTGTCTTTACATGGGAGATATTTGAGAAAAAAATATATAGGGGCTCTTTATAGGGCCTACAGAAGCCAAAACTATTGTTTTTAGAATTTTTGTCTGTCTATCTGTCTGTCGGTCTGTATGTTTGTACGCGCATCACACAAAAACTACCGAATGGATTTGGATGAAATTTGGCACAGCGATAGACTACGACCTAGAATAAAAGATAGGCTACTTTTAATCCCGAAAAAATGTACGCTTCCCGAGGGAAATAATTATTCGTAAAATCAACGCGGACTAAGTTGCGGGCATTAGCTAGTTATAAATAAATGCAATGGTATCATGGCACGGTAGGGATTAGGATGTTAACGGGTGGTGCAGATGCAATATAAAGATACGCACTCATCACAATATAAAGCAACTCTTAAACGGTTTAATGCGTGCTATGATCCTTATCGTTGATTTTTACGACTTTGTAAATGGATTTCTGAAAGTTATATCTTTATTGTTAGCCCATATGTATAAATCATTTTTAATACAATAGAAAGTAAATTTTAAATGGTTAATCTATTGTTTAATGGACGCACAGTACAATAATTTTTATAAATTTTTGTTTAATAGTCCTCACACATTTCCATTTTATTTTGGGCACCTATTCATTTATTAGTAGCCCAATCTATTAATTAACCTAATTAAAATCCCAATGTTCTTAGAATTTAAGTAAGTATGTGGTTTTTAATTATAAATATTTTAAGAACAAGACATTTGTAATATCCACATATTAAATAAATTTTTATTTCTTATCTGAGCGTTAAGTATATGGAGTATTTTAAAAATTGTAATAATCTCCATACCTATACATACCTTTTCAAATACGTGTTTAAATAAAACAAAAACACAATTAAAACTTGACATGCAAGAGCATTTACATAAGTACGTAGGTAATTATATATTTTTATAAATATGAAGCCTATATATGCCTGTAATATTGAAAACACTTAGCCAGTAACCAATACATAAAACATAATTTTTATGGATCAATTTTGAACTGTTACATATTTTTTCATATTTATTCGCGTGATTTCAAACATAATAGTTTCATTTAAATGAATAAAAATTGATTGTTGTGTGTATTTATTGTAAAAGGCAACATTAAAATAACACATCAAAATCACCGCTCACCTGCGCTATCCCACGATCGGTCTTCTAGATTTATAGATATATCGCAAAATCGAAAGGCGCTTCGTATTTTGCATAACGCTTGTAAGTTGTGTAGCACAATGCCCCATGGCCCACAATAAATTGAACGCGGCACGAACTAACTTCGACTGCGGCAGATCGCCAGCCATTTTAATAGCCATCTAAGGCTCAATAAAATATTTTTTAAATGAAACAATTAAAAATAATGCATAGTTATGTAAAATAGAGAATACTTGAAAATATGGCTATGAAATATTGCTAGTCGCGTCAAATCTATCAACAATATAATTTTATTTCAAATGCTTAGCTAAAATTCTGTAGATTAGATATCTGAGAATATTTTATTATAATATGAAATCATATTATAATAAAATAATATATAACCAGACAATATAGTCTTAATATTAAAAAAGCTCTGGAAAAACACATAAATCTTATTGTTGTCCAATTGGTTGGACTTCCTGCATGGACCAGTCCGAGAGCTCAGCGCCGCACTTCCAAATAGGTGTTCTGATATTCTTTTTCTGTGCAATAAAAATAGAGCAAAAAAACACGACGTTGTTTTTTATACCCGGTGACCTTGCAGCCGAGTGGCTTACCGCCTGTGATACACCCGTTACTAAAAAATGAAGAATGTAATAAATCGGAGCCATTAAAAAACAACAATCTTTAAAAGAACGGCGCCGAGAAACAAACTGTAATTAATTCTTTTAAAAACTCGCGCTTCCTTGACGGGAGAACTGGTAGCCGGGTCATAAATCAAAAGTCCTCTAATACATATTTCAGAGATTCACTTTTACTTTTTTCAATAACTTAACTACATGTTGAATATTTATGAGCGTTTCGTGGTTAATAACATCATTCGATTGATATTGGTTGTTTCGACATTATTATTTTAATCATCAGCTGTCAGTCTGATTCGGCATGTTGGGATTACTTGTTTCTGATTCGGGGGACCCGTTTGCCTTGTTCAGTACATTTATTGGGTTTATGCTTATCAAGAGCTGCATCAATTCATCATTAATCTACGAAAGAAATCAAATTCATTACAAATTCTCAATCTGCAATTATAATTTTAATTAATTGAACAGAAGCCATCGTTGAAATTATTCTAATATAATTTTATATTTAGTAAGTGGAACTTATGTATTATGTATTTAAAAAGATGTCCTAAGTAGTATACCAGAATAAATAGTTAAGGTTTTTTAAAGAAAACATGAACTTTATTTTGGGAAAAGTAAATGAATAATATTATAAGTTTTACAATTTATCCAGATAGAGTATCAAGCTTTTATCCCTTTCGGGGTAGACTAAATCAAGAGTCATAAGACTCGAAGACCACGCTTAGCTTTAGTAGAATGAAGGTTCTGATATAGTGGTAGGTTGCTAGCCCGCCTATGAGAGGAATTCCCTGTTTTCAGTTCTTACCCTTGATTAATTTTTATATTTTGTGTGGAAAGAGCAGGTATTTTTACTATTTTATATTATTCTACGTTTTTAGGGTTCCGTACCCGAAGGGTAAAACGGGAACCCTATTACTAAGGCTCCGTTGTCTGCCTGTTTGTCTGTCATCAGGCTGTATCTCATGATCCCAGAGAGCTAGTGCGTTGAAATTTTCACAGAATGTATTTCTATTGCCGCTACAACAACAAATACTAAAGGTAAAAATAAAATAAAAATTTCATGGGGCTCTCATACAACTAACCTGATTTATTTGCTCGATATTGATAATGATAACAGATAGACGCTTGATTTTTTTATAGAATATGTATTTATATAGTAAAATTAAAAATAAATAATAGATATAAAATTAAGGGTGGCTCTCATACAAAAAATGTGATTTTTTGTTTTATTTTGCTTTATATTGATAACGGCAATAAGTAGATGCTTGAAATATTAATGGAATATGTATATATAAATTAATTTTAAATATGAATAATTTTATATTTATTAAAATTCATAGGTACGGAACCTTACGTGCACTAGTCCAATTCGCACTTAACCGGTTTTTTTTTTATTTTCCAAATCCCATTTTCAAATCTCCCAAATCAAAATGGTAGTTCACAATTAAATAAACGAAATCACAAATTGGGTATTTGCATTAGAGTAAGTAACTGTATAGTTACAGATTTATGATTTGATATTATCAGATATATAAATTAACTTCAAAATATTTATATAATCAGTTCGCATATTTACCGCCACATATACATCTAATCAATTATTATATTAGTCCTATAGGTGTGTTACAATGTTATAAAGAAACGTCTTTTCCTGCAATCATTTTGTACTTGCATAAACTAGTAAGTACGACATGATTTTCACGTTCGAAAACAATAATTTTCAATAATCTTGAGAAAATAAACGCCCGAGGTCGCCAATGCTACTAATTACGAGTGCAGTTAAT
Organism: Cactoblastis cactorum; assembly: GCA_020352625.1. NCBI lineage: Eukaryota > Metazoa > Arthropoda > Insecta > Lepidoptera > Pyralidae > Cactoblastis > Cactoblastis cactorum. The sequence continues at coordinate 7,863 of JADGIL010002372.1, forward strand.
CGTCCGTCATTAAACAATCAACTTTCTTTTTTTTTGACGGACAACAAAGCACGATTTCTGCGATTGTTGTAGACGCTACTGTATTTTTTTATATTTTTATTTTTTACCATATGAAATATATAACGTGCCAGCAATTTATCCGATAGTCAGAATCCTAAGTAGTCAATAAATCAAAAAGGGTGTCGAAATGATTAGTCTGGCCCTTACTCAGGAACTTCCGAGTTCGAAGCTCAGACCGGTCAAAATAAAAAATTATCTATATTTGTTATAAAAAAATATCGTAGAGTTAATGTGCAGGATGTTACTTATTATAAGAGATATAATACAAGACTCGAACTTCTTCGGGGGGTAAGTAATTCAATCTGTTTGTTTTCTCTCTATATGATTATTTCTTTATTTTTCTTAATGTCGTAATTAATAGTGTCACCTTGTGACGTCCATTCTATTTGTCTTCTTAGTAAGCAAATATATGTTATTAACAAACCTATGACCTCCTAAGATGTTGTTCAGTTTTTTGCCGACAATGGCTGGCGTCGAAGACTCATCTTTTATGCTGCCAATTTGCATTAAATTTGGCAAAATACGTATTCTCTTTATTTATTGTAGGTATTTCTAATACCAATCATACAGTATTAAATAATTTTCTGCATTACAACGATAGTTTATCGAGGTTAAATATTTTTTTTATGTGTTCAAAAACTTATATAAGTAGATTATTGTCCAACTTTGAGAAGTATAAGTATTTTTTTTTTCTATAAGATCTCTTAAGTATTTGACCTCTGGTTCAAATATTTATTTCATTTAAGAAAAGCTTTTCGGCATCAGGAGTATAACCTTTGCTGCAGTAAATATTTTATATAAAATATGAATTTTTAAGCGATTCTTCGAAAATGTAAAAAAAAGTGAATATAATTAAATATTGCTTAAATTAAAAATGACTAGTCATATTCTATTAGCTGTTAAAATAAGCGTCTATTGAAGCCGACGTCCCGCTAGAAAGCCGGTTATCATTCAATTGTCTTGCGCGCCACGCCCGCCGGCGCGCCTGCCTCTCCGATTGTTACAACAGGAATGCATGTCAACGAGCACACCAAAACATAATGTCTACCGAAAATTCAAACCTGTTTTTATTGTTAACAACTTTTTGTGAAAGAAAACTCTATGTACATTATTGTATGCCAACTTGTTCCAATTCTTAATGGCTATAGCAGTAAGTATTAGTGAAAACTATCTAGTGTATGTTGTTAATTTGTTTACACCTGCTGAAATTTTCTTACTTGATGTATATATTTTTCACATATGTTATTATTGAGTAAATAATGTTACAAAGATTCAATTTCATTTTTATATTGTGTACAAGTGGGTATCGTAACAACTACGTATCTCCTTAGACACTTCTACGATATGACATGTAAAAGACATCAACGCTTGTTATGACGAACTTAACGACAAGTTTTTTTTGTGAAGTTATAAGAATACTATTATATTATTTCTTAATATTTTCTAAACCTTAAGTAGGTAACGGTTTAATTGCATATTACAGTAAATAAACAAATATTTTAGGTGCACCATACTTCAGACTCAATCTCGCAAATAATAATTTCAGAAGCAACTACTTAAATTATACAAACTTATACAATAAACTTTGTATAACTTATAAACTTTTATGATAACGATAACACAGACAAACAATTCTTGATAAAAAATTACGCATGAGATTTCCTTTATCTCAAACTTTGCCAGATAGATCTGACATGCGATAACAAAGGTTGAGTTTGCGATGCGATCGAACGGCTACAATTCGAAAAGTTTATTGTGTCGAAACCAAACGCTAGTAGACAATAATTCTGTTTTCATATTATTTGCGCGGCCTCGTGCCTATCTCCCAACCTTGTCAAATAAGATGTGACGGCTTCGGCCTTGGATCAGCGATGCTATCAAGATGTGCCAACGCTATTGTTCTATATTTTTTAATATCATAACTTATTTGTAATGAGGCAGTGATTTATAGCCAAATCCCGATATTACCGAGACCAAACAGGTACGACTATCCGGGAAACGGATAGAGTACCTACCCCTCAAATATGAAATAACTTGTATAACTATACTACGTATATACTCGTCATGACAAGAACAAATATTAAAAGCTTGAGTCATAAGTGATTCCTTGATTATCTAATAGTTCATTAAGAAATAATTACTAACTATACACAGTGTATTGTACCTCCAAACATGGTTATTTATAAATGCCTATATTATAAAGAAAATTGAATTTCTATAATTAGATACTTATATTATATTAACAGTTGTTAGTATCATTGAGTTAGCATTATGGGATACTAACACAAGTCTGGAACTTAATATGTACGATTGGTCTCTATATGTATATTTATTATTATTTTATTAACTGTACCCGCGACTTCGTCCGCGTGGAATTTAGCTACATAGTTTATTTAGGTTTTCTTTTATGTTCAATTCCAGGTAGACAAATTCGCGAATAAAAGTAACCTAAGTTACTCCTTATTACATCAGAATCTTGCCAGTGAAAATCTCGTTTAAATCGACCCAGCCATTTCAGAGATTAGCCGGAAAAATATACAAACAAATTATAAAATAAGACATTTTGGTATGTGTTTCGTACCTATTATATATATCGTTATACATTCAAATGCATGTATTAAAAAGCTAATTTTTATATTACAAATAGATACTCCAATTTAAATATTTGTATAGATTCCCATGACGCACTTTCTTATTAATAGTTATGTAAGTACCGCGGCTTTATAAGAACTAGCAAGAATGTTTTAACAAATTTTTTTCTTATAGAAAAATAGAAACCTGAGAATGTTTTGTGCCTTACTATGTTAAAGCCCAAGACAGCTGAGACAGTTTGTCTACTAAGTGAAGTGCATCACAAAAGCTCTCTCCATTTAGAAAAAAGAGCTTAATTTGATTTAAAAAAAGAATATTTTTGTATTTGATAGACAAATTTATACGGAAAGCTCTCTTCAACTTACAATTTGATTTGAAAAAAAAAAAAATTGTGTTTGAAAGACAAATTAGTAAGGAAGGTTGCATAAGCTAAATATATAATCGCGGTATATAATTAATACTTGAAATAAAAGCTTTATGGGCTTTAAGGGCTCGTGATTTTTCGAGGTTCGATATTCGAGGAATAATAAACTGTGCAACTAAATAGGTACTTATACTGAAATGCAATTAGTTGCCACTTTTGAATAAATAGCTGTGCAAATAGTATTTTTGTAGTTAGGTTAGTAAATATGATTTTCAGTTAAATACAAGCCAGTTTTTCTCTCTCTCTCTCTCTCTCAATGTTTTCAGTCGACATTGAAAAGGTCGCATTTCAATTACTTTGTTAAACGCCAAACCAAAATATGTGTTTTTCTACAAATATATACTCGCTAGATTTTCTAAACAGTGAAGTTCTGATAAGTACGCAGGATAAGTATACCGGTGTTAGAATATTTATTAGTATCAGTAATTACATTTACGATGATTAGTGTAGACTTTGGTATCTTACAATATGATTGTGTACAAACTTAATAGTATTTCATAGAACTCGAGGCAAGTGGGTCAACTGTACAAGATTGATGTTTCACAGAGTCATTCAACGTTGTGATGGAGTAAAATGTCTAATGCGAAAAACATTTTGACATGCCGCGGTGTTAGGTCACCTTTGTTAGTACATATTTATTAATGACTAGCTTATGACCGCGACTTTGTATCCGTTTTTAGGGTTCCATACTCAAAAGATAAAACGGGACCCTATTACTAAGACTCCACTGTCCGTCCACCTGTCTGTCTGTTCATACATATGTCATTAGATTGTATATCAAGAACCGTGGTAAATTAGACAGTTGAAATTTTTACAACTGATGTATTTCCAATCGGGTATTACAAACAAAAGTTACCTACTAAAAACCAAATAAATACTTACAGGGACTAAAAACTCATAAAACAAACGTGTCTCTTGTACGGAACTCGCACTTGTTCGTTTTTTTTTCTTAATAAAAACTATGTAATATATTATTATTATATTTATAAAAAGGGTGAAAAATATTCCTTAAAAATGTATCGGAATTTAATACTAGAGACATACATACATTAACTAAAAATAATAATAAAATTACTGTCGAATTCGGGGTCCGATTCGTGGGGGGAGGGGTAAGAAAAATACAACAAGTAGCCTGTGTCATTTTCCATTTTTTCAACTATTTCCACAAAAAGTCACACTATTCCGTTGCTCGGATAAAGAAATACACTTTAAATTAGTGGCACGCTCTTAAATAATAATTGCAGTACGTTCATAAAATACGTAGGTATTTGTTTAAAATGATAATCCTATACTATTAAACGAGCGATATTTATATTTGTCATGCATTTTTAGAAACGGCTCTAGTGATTTCGTTTTTTTTGGTATATAGGTTCTGAAGAGGGCAAAATATCGACCTGGCTAGGTCTCAAGCTTGGGAAAATTCGTTTTTCCCATATTTTCACACAAAACTATTTTTTCACATATAGGGTACGATAATTTTGGCAAAGCCTCAGCGGAATCGTTGCCCTAGTGGTTAACGTGCTCGACTATCATGACGGCGTTCAAGGTTTTTTTTTATTGCAGAGGGAGGCAAACGAGCAGGCGAGTCACGTGATGTTAAGTAATCACCGCCGCCCATAAACACCCATAGACACACAAATAATTGATAATTTGCTTATGTATAGACATACATATATATATGTATATACATTTATATAAATAAAAAACATCGGTTATTCAAATTCATACATATTATTATATAGTTTTTAGCGTGTCGTAAATTTTGTAATAAATTAGCAATAAACTAAATTTTATACTGGCTTTGTCTAGAAGGCATATCATGCAACTGTGAATTAATGAGTTCGTTTTAAAATGACTATGCAGCACTCCCATGTGATATCAAAACCTGTCCGTTAAGGCGACCGTCCTTTGTCCAGGTCCGCAGCTCAGCGGCTACATTCATGCATAGTAAAATAATTACCGTGATCAACGGCAGGTGGAGGCGCACGCGCGCGCATAGAAATAGAAAGGCACATTGCAGTAATTATTTAGTACAGTTATCCCTAATGGGCCATTTTGCGAAAGCTGTTAAGTAAATAAGCATAGTCCTGGCTGCGCGCGCGCCACGCCGGGTGCACGCGCGTGGAGCACAACGCCCGCCCCGCGCTGACGCTGTTAAAATAACGAGAGACCAAAATTAAAGTTATTATAGTTTACGTGTATTCGATATGCAAATGCAAAATAATTTAGTTTTTAAACGTTGTATTATTTGTTTAATGGTACAGAACCTTTCGTATGCAATTCCGACTCGCGCTTGGGCGGTATTATATTCGTTATTTTTTAATTATTTATTTATAACATCAGCCAAATATTGCCAGCATAATCAAGCAAGTGGAGCGAACTTACTATTAAACTTCCTGTACATTTTTGTAGTACACTTTACAGATCTATTAATCTATTACATTTTTAATTCGCAAAGAGTTTTTATAAAGGCAGGCATTGAAGACATGCCTATGCCTATATGTGTCACAGCAAACTCCTACAAACAGACTCATATGTGTGCCACTTTTTTCCATCAGGCTACGGAACCCTGAAATTGCGAGTTAATAAATTTTATTCATAATTTGTGAATTTAAATTATAGAATTCGAAAACGTAGAAATAAATGTCATCTTTTCTATAATATCATTATTTTGTTTCAACTGACACTTCATAACAGGAATTCTTCAGACAGCCACTTATACCTAACATCCGAAAGTTTTTCTTTCCGTTCTAATTACATATAACCAATGTTCATAGAATTTTGACATTTTGTTTCATATTTAATTAACTAAAACCATCAAGCTATTCTTAAATAAGATAATCAGGCAATCGGGTATCCATACTTAATATTATAAATGTGAAAGTGTGCTTGTTTGTTTGTCCGTCTTTCACATCGTAACCGAGCAAAGGATTAGTGTTTTTCTTATGTCAGGTGGAGGCAAACCAGCAGGCGAGTCACGATGTTAAGTGATCACCGCCGCCCATAGACAACTGCAACACCCGCGGGGTCACAGAAGCGTAGAGATAGTTGAAGAGTGACACAGGCTACTTTTTTATTTTAAAAGTGTGCAGCCGCGGGCTAAAGCTAGTATAAACCATCTAAAATTTTTACTACTATTAATAAATATTAACTTGACATTTGTCTGGCTTGTGTGGGAAGAAAAAATGCAATTAAATTATTTATTACAATATTGACATAACAAAGTCATCAAAATCGAAAATAATAGCAGGCCAGTATTTTTAAATTTAAAAGTCATTTATTATGTTCTAGCTTATACTTACCCGCGAAGCCGTCCGCGTGTAGAGGGTATTAAGTAAATATTTAGGATATTAAGAGGCGTATCAAGATGAAACCTAGATAATTTTTAAGTTAGACCTTCTTCAATACAACTGTAAAAACGTAGGTTTATTAGTGTTCAATTCTATTTGATGTTTATCAAAACGGTTGTAATACCGTTTGATAAAATATTGAAATCTGTGTTAGAAATGGCGCGAGTGAGACCTGACGCTGCCGAGGCGAGGGCTCGCGGCGGGTCACGGGTTAAGCGATACTTTATTTTGAATAATTTATATGTCGTACCGCGATAGACGGCGTGCCCTCCGCCTTGTACTGTTTATGGTAATGCGGAATATCTCACATTGCAAATGCGCTGAATGTCTCGCCACCCGAGGGAGTTCGCCGATAAACACTACTGCTCGGAATGTATCTCTCTTTACTCTTTCATGTTTTAACCAGACAAATATTATGAAACCTTAAAATAACACACATTTTACAAAAAAAGAGCAAAAGTTTGGATGAGATTCTGAATGCCTCACACCGCTTGCACCACTAAAGTTATGATGTAAGAACTAAATAAGAACTAAATCATCATTCGCATCACTTTATTAAGTTGTTGCAATGAAATTTATTCTGCTTAATTTGCGATTCAAAATCAATTAATATGAATACAATAACAATTGCTACAACAGTAAATACTTAATTAAAATGTAGACGGATCACTGTTCCATCGAAGGACAGGTCGTGTGGCCAGTGATACCAGGTTCAGAATTCACTTTTAAGAAAATGTCATTAATCAAAATTAATGGAGTTATTATCGCACTGGAACTTTCAAAAAATATTTATTGCGAACATAAATCAACGGTAAGGGCCGTAACGAAGCAGTACGGTGAGCTTTCTAGGACGATGCAGGAGCACCGCGATTACGACCTTTCGGAGCGGGCCCACTAGCTTTCTGGCTATGGGCAATTTAGATGAAGATTTTTTATTGTTCAGCATCAGAAATAATGATATTAATAAAGTAGAATAAGTGACACATATAGGTTTATGAAACAAAAATCATTTCCTCTAAACTATAAATGCAAAATAAGTATTCATATTAATTCTAAATCATTCATTCTTAATAGAAAACTACAATCGGCAACAGACATAATAGTATATTTATAGAAAATTGTTATTTTAAACGACTAACACAATGATTTTGTAATTTGAAAAGATCTACACTGACACTTTATTAGGAACAATACCTTATTTGCCAAGGTGTGCGTCGACTATTTCGCAAGTTTAGGGAACAAGTGAGAGCTGAGTGTTTCGTAATTATTATTGTGGTGATTTATATGCGCTTCAAGATAGTGCCGCGATAGCAAGAAGGCTCGACGCGGAAAGTAACTTTATACAAAATAGTGAACAATATGACGTGATATTTTTAATAGATAATGATGTTGATGGACGACAGTGCACCGCCCGCGCGCGCGCACCGTGAGAACAATATTTGGGCTCGATCGGTGTTTTGCAATCGCTTACGAATTCAGATATCAGCATCTAACGCTATTATAATAATGACCACGAAACTAGATTCCGTAATAAAGCAACGGAAAATGCTATCGAACCGAAGTTGCAATAAAGTAGACTAATGTATAGCGACACAATGAAATCACGAATAATATATAATATTATTTTTTAGTTCGAAGAGTAATAATAAAATACAAATATTATCAATTAGAAATAGATGACTATGATCACATAAAACTCATAAGAAACAGAACATATGAGTTATAAAAAACATACAATAAACTTTTATTTATATTTACTTGTTTAATCAATATAAATTAGGAAAACAAGGTTGAGTTAAATAACAAAAAATCAGCAGCCGCGAGTAGTTTTATTATAATTGGCAGTATATTAACAAAGGCAGTGGTGCCGGGGGCGGGGTGCTGACATATTTATGTGTCCCAAGATTCGGCTGACCCGACGATTGCGAGTTTAACGAAAGCTCAGGTCGCCGAGACACTTTCTACCGGCCGCGCACCAACATTTTCATTATCGATCGCTTTCATAATTCAACTGACATTTTTGTTTCACTCAATTGCGTACAAGAAAAAATGTAATGGACGTATTGAGGGATTTTTAATCATTAATAATGAACTCTTGCATTTTTTTATTCGCCTTCGAACTTTATTCTGCATTGAATACAAAAATAAATGCCTCATTATTAAAGACCTGATACAAGCACCCAGATAAATGTAGATATGCGTTTATTTAAATATTTAATGTAGGTAACTTTGATCAAGTAATCATTAACGACTGCGAATGTGTCTACAAAATCCGTATTTTTAATAACCATTTATTGAAATATTTGGTAGTGACATCAGTAGACGGTGACTCATAAATATGTAATAAGTGGCATTATATATTTATCACACTATTTATCTATACTAATATAATAGAGGTAAAGTTTGTTTGCTTTAATTGTTTATTTGTTTGTAAGGGCTAATCTTCGGAAATACGAAAACGATCATGAAAACTCTTACATAATCAGAAAGCAAAACTATTCAGGAGTGCTAAGGCTATATTTTTATTATGATTGAACGAAAAAGTTAGAGAAAAGTAATAGCGTATGTATAATAGCGTATGTGTAACTTGTCTCTGTAAGTTTACATAACTGTAAACTAATAGAAACCAACAAATATCACAAAAATAAATTAACGCCCAATAATGTGAGGACGGGTCGACTATTTAAATAATATAAAAGGATGAATAGAAAGTTCTATGTCGCTAAACATAATATAAAAGTGTTTATTGTTTCGCGAATCGCTTTGTTAGGTGTGCATAGAGCATGCATTACTATACTATAATTAATTTTGTAATATGTACGTGTTTTTTTTTCAATCACTGATTTAGTATATGGAACGTAAAACATATTTTTTTAAAGATGATGTTATAAAAATATCAAAATTATTCCAATTAAGCCTAAAGCAGAAGCCTCGTTCATAAAAAATTACAGTGAAGACAATACATAAATAAGCAATTATATCCAAGCTTCAATCGTAGCGCTGCTACGAAGTTTCTTTTCACATGTTTTTGGGGGCTTTGACTTTCGAATTATCAATTCGGCTTCCATTATTTATTTCAAAAATATAATTTTTGATTTGATTTTGATCCTGTATTTTCAAATTACATTTATTTCAAAAATTTTCGACAGCTGTGGATTGTAAGCCACAAAATATTAATGCCTTATTATAGAATAAATTTTCTTTTTTAAAATTCTCCGATAAAAGTGTTTAAGTTAAAATTAAAGGAGATTATAATACCTACTCACTACTAATGAGTTTAACATGGTTCGTGTCAACCAGCGTAGCATTTTTCCATTCTCATTAAGCCCAGACAGTGTGTTTGATAATTTCATCAGTGCGTGCGCTGCATTTCGATACCTCAGCACGTGATTGTCGGACTTATTCGAAGATGTAGTGGGAGTGGAATGGACTGACAGCCTTCCTGTTCAATATGGGCAAGCGTTGACGGCCGCACAAAGGCGACCTCGCACGAAATCGTTTTGTTTTTATCTCGCTGCACCTACACGCCGCTTCAAAAAAGAAAAAAGTCACAAGCGATACAGTTACCACGAGTACTTATTGAGACTGTATAATATATGCTTTTTGCGGCTTGATGATAGCCTTCCGCTAAGGTTGCAAAAGTTGGTAGTGTTAATAATCTGAATTACTAGCTTATGCCCGCGACGTCGTCTGTTCGTAGCTACAATAGTAGCTGCTAACAATAGTCTAGTATAGTATAGTTTCTTAGCAGCGTACCAAACAAATCTATGAGACATCGTTGTATCTACCAATATGTTCCGGCTGCAATTATTTAAAAAATAAACATTGTGTATTGCATACGATTTAACTAAATTGTTAAGCTTGTTTTCAGTCAGTCATTAGCATTTGCAGTCGGGTATTTTTTTTTAATAATTATTTTTCTTTTAGTCTTTTTAGTATGAAAAGTCTAATAAAAACAGAAAGATATGTATATATTTAGAATCGCCATTGAAGGGCCTTCATTGTGATACCCCACTCGATGGGTTTGGAGGGGAAATTTTTTTTCATCCTCACTTTATAACGTCATAAANNCATTGTGATACCCCACTCGATGGGTTTGGAGGGGAAATTTTTTTTCATCCTCACTTTATAACGTCATAAAGTCGCCATTTTGCATATTTTATATTTTTTATGTAACCAGTGTCACCTGCACTGTCATGACGAATCTAATGATGCCTCATATGTTTAAATCCTTCAAGCCGTTTAGGCCCTAGGAGGGAACATAGACATCTACATACATACGCCCGAAAAACATAACCCTCCTTCTGCCGCAGTCTGATAAAAACACAACGCCTACGTTCTGAGAAAGATTTGGAAACAAACTTTCAGCATATTGTCAGCTATTAGACGATAGTAGGTGGCATTTTATAGACATTGACGTGATATATACATGTCAAACTAAATTATTTGTGTGTCCACTTGGCTGTATAGTCTACTTGGCTATATACTTAAAGGGATATAAAATTCAAGGAAAACGTTCAATGAACAGATTAGGGCAGTATATTTAAGGTCACATTTACTGAATAAAAGAACTTGTTGTACTTAATTAACCAATAAGCCATTTAGAGTAGTCTTTATAAAGGAAACGAAATAGGACAATCGTCTCATTGATAGGAGTTCACCATGTAAGTATAGACGCAGAATAAGATGACTTTTGGTTTGGAACTCCACATTCTACTCCACATCACTTATATACTAGCTTACTAGTTACACTACTTACACTTTCAATATATAGAAATTCATCGCTTATACAAACGAAGTAAGTATGCAAATGCTACCTAGACGCTAAATATAGTAAAGCTCAAATCGTGAATAGTTTACAACACAAAACAAATGTAAAATATACCTACCTTTATACACAATCAATACTTTTATTAGTTGCATAAACACTATACAACGATTAATAAAATATTGAGAATCTTTAGGTAATCACAAGAAAGTTTTACGTTGTAATATTATGATAACGATTATAGCCATCGCAAAGACTAACGACAAGACTTCCACGAATTGTGAAAGTCGACAAAATGGAAATAAATCATCGCAGGAACAACTTGAGATAAGCTTCGATGAAGTATATGAGTTCCTTGGTTGGAACACCACACAACATGTGACCTAGCGAAGGAGCATTGAGTAACGAACTTAGCTAACTGGTTACTTTATTTAAGTATGTTATGAAGAGATACTTGTAAAATAATATGATGTAAAATACCTGATGATAATTTTTTGTATTTTGATGTTTCGTTCGAATGCTTAACACAATCATCTTAGGGATAATAGATAAGAAACATTTTTATCTAAAATGTGAATTGCTGTTGTCTGTCTAACATATCAAATTAAATATAGATTAATATGTTAAAAATACATACGGCAAAATATTTATAGCTGATTTTGACCGTTGTTTTTCTGATAAGATGATTAAACCTAAAATGCTTAATAAAACTTACATAAGTAGGTATATGTTCATCGTTCTAAATAATAAAACATGAAATAAAATATATAAATCCATATTTATACAGATGATGTGTTAACGTTTTTTAACAATTTCTTTAATATATACTTTTAATACAAAGCCGGGTCGAGATGTTAGTCACCTTTACATTAAACAGTAATTGAATTCTTTGCGTAACATCACACAAGATACCTAATTAGTGTAGGTATTATCGATAAGTGACGATGTATTTACATAGTAAGAAACTCAATTTCCACAAACAAAGCGATGTAGGTCAATCTGATATATGAAGGCTATTGAAAAACGAAACCATAGCAATAATCACGGCATCGCAAAAAGGCTCTTGCGTTGCGACAGCTCGACAACCGCCATATTGTATTCACAAGCAACGTACGTTTGCAAAGAAATGGTCAATAAATTTGTGCCGTCAATAAAGATATCGATCAAAATTACAGGGTTCCGATGATTTAACAAATATGAGCGGATCGCCTGCTTGGAGCGAGCAGGGTGGCCGCGTGGCTCTTCCATGAAATTGTAATGTTATGGCCCTTAACAATAATTTAGTTGCCGCATGAAAGCTGCACCAATTTCTTTAATTATCGACTCTGAATTGAGCTGTTGAACTCAATTAACGACAAGAATCTTTTAGCCCACTGATCTTGCGAAGTTTTTTGGTAAATGTGTAATTATTAAGAAGTCAGTTGATGATCAGGTTTAATATTTAACAATTACTTCTTAGAATGTCATTTACACGATTAAAAGTATATAAAAGTGTTTACCCAAAAAAGTGTAAAGTGTGCAAACGCAAGGTACTTTTACAATCAAAATTGTTTAGTTCTTATATGTTTATTTAAAAATATGATATTCATTATATCTTATGAATCATTTCCTTCATTTTTCAAAGTTTTTAAATTAATGAATATTTCTATAAATATTGTAAGTGAAAGCCGTAACAAAACCATGGTAGAATTGTTAGATTTTATTCTGATCACGTCATTAAATTAAATTTAGGAGAAAGAAACGAAATAGAATAGAAAAAACTCAGCTGTGAGGAAAAGGTTAGAAGAAGTAAAATTTGTTTTGATATTTTAATATATGAAAATCTAAATATATTAAACGTACTTAATACTTATGCAAAAAAATAGTATACAGGTTCATAAAAGTAATTGTATGAATATTTTCTATATAACAAAAACCTGAAATTAAAAATTATTGAAACAATGTATTGATTATACTATCTATATTATAATAATAAGTGAAAAAACTGGTCAAGTGCGAGTCGGACTTGCGATCGAAGGGTTCCGTACCATTTTCTCAAAAAATCACGATTGTGGTTTGGGAATATTATTCCCTTAAATATTTATTTAACTATTAATATTTAAAGGTAATTTATAAATACATATTTCATGAATAATATTTCAAGCGTCTACTTATTGCTCAACTCAAGCAAAAAATCAATTTTGTTGTATGGGAGGCCTCATTAATTTTTATTTTATTTTTATTATTTATTTTGAATAAAACTATATACTTACATATTCTGTTAAAAAATCAAGCGTCTATCTGTTATGTTTTGTTGAATGGGAGCCCCCTAAATATTTTTTTTTATTATTTGTTGTTGTAGCGTCGTTGAAATTTACATCATTTGTGAAAATTTCAGGCTCTAGCTATCACGGTTCATGTGTTACAGCCTGGTGAAAGACAGACAGACAGCGGAGCCTTAGTTATAGGGTTTCTGTTTTACCCTTCGGGTACGGAATCCTATAAATGTCTAAAAAACTAAATTCTATACGTATACTTATCTATGTATCGTCTGTAAAACAACGCATAACCTGTTTTAAAATGATTAGTGGGTGAACAACCCTACCTATATGAAGTGACAATGCGGAAACAATAACCTTAGGCCACCGGAGTGATGTGCGTTACTCTGTTACTACCAATCAAAAGTTAACAGAGTCTCATTAACGCCTTGCGCAACCTCGAAAGCGGCCCTTGGGCACTCGGTGCCAGAGACAAGCAACGCAAATTACTTTGGCACCGTTTGACGGCGGGAAATTTCATTACCACGAGCACATATCATTATTATCTCGTCGGCAATCTACATATTTTACTTGGTAATAAATGTGCGGGTAGTTTCACTTTCCGACACTGGTTTTCGAAAATGACCCCACTTTATAAATTTCCTGCGTTGCGGTCGAGAAGGGCGTGTTACAGTTTTAAGTGAATTTCTTTTTGACCTCTCGATCCAAGGTGTTGTTCGTAATTGCTTTGCCCGTTGACATGCAATTTTGCTTTAACGAAATATATGACATTTACTGAGAGGCAAAAAATAAATACCGAGATTGATACTTACTGTTTAAATCTGGACTTAAATCGGATTTCATCGCTTAACTGAATTTGAATCTGTAGTTACAAATAAGTTAATAATAGAATTGTATAATTGTTTTATATTGTTGTTGTTGTTTTAAATAAGTTGAAACCATGGGGGCGAATGTGGCATAAATCGAAACAGATCATGATCTGAGGTGGCAGAGCTCGTTAGTAAGCCGACAGCGTAATGACAGGGGCCCGCCTCCTGTAATCACGCAGCGTGATTTCATTCCACATCACACTTGGAAATCATTTTACGAATTTGATTTTTGGAGCATATCAAAGTTCTCGCACGTCCACCAAGCCGCCGCCGCTGCTAAGCGGCCATATCATTATCGGCACTGCAGTCCGCAATTACTTACCCGATGTGGCGTAAAATTCACACACAATTGTATTTTTTGTATACTAAATAAAATGAAATACTGATTGATTGTTTCAACTTTAAAGTACGAGCACCAAATTGGCCAATTTTGGGAGTATTTTAACTGTAGGTACTTCTCATAATTTCATAACCTTAACAATGTCACTGTAAAATATGCGTCGTTAAATGAATTCTTGGCACCATTTTGGACGCAAAATTTGTAAAATTGCGAGGAATCAACATCGCATTTGGAATATTTTCCGAGTTGGCAAACAGCGATATAATAAACAAAAGAGATGCCGCCATTTTAGCAGTTGTTTACATTATTCGTGTTGTTAATTACCTTTTTATGATCCGTAGCCAAATGGCAAAAACGGAACCCTTATAGATTCGTCATGTTTGACTGTCCGTCCGTCCGTCCGTCCGTCCGTGTCTGTCACAGCCACTTTTTTCCAAAACTATAAGAACTATATTGTTGAAACTTGGTAAGTAGATGTATTCTGCGTGCCGCATTAAGATTTTATACAAAAATAGAAAAAAAAGCAAAAAAATTTGGGGGTCCCCATACATAGTACTGAAACTGAAAAAAAATTTTTCTATCAAACCCATACGTGTGAGGTATCTATGGATAGGTCTTCAAAAATTATATTGAGGTTTCTAACATTATATTTTTATAAATTGAATAGTTTGCGCGAGAGACACTTCCAAAGTGGTAAAATGTGTGTAACTTTAACCCCCCTGTAACTTCTAAAATAAAAGAATG
>JADGIL010002376.1:0-10208 GCA_020352625.1 Cactoblastis cactorum
ACAACCCTGAGGAACGCCAGCATTACTTCTCAGAAACTTCAATTTGGTTCTTAACATTGTACTGCATAATAAAAAAAGTTCCAGCATCTAAATAATAAACATCTTTATTAAGAATATTTGATATTTATAGACAAAACAGAATTTGTAAAAAAAATATATCAACTGATACTTTATATCACAATAAAATAAACTTACAATTTACTTATTCTTTCCCTCTTGTATTTGATGAATCTCGGCAGATTTGACACAACCGTGCTCACAAGAACATTATATTCTTTAGGGAGCCTTTTTTGCTGCCTTGCCTGGAAACACATGGATTATTTTTCAAGTAGCTTCTATGGCAAAGTCAAAAAGCCTCTCTAAGTTAATTCTTTATCATAATCAAAATTAAGTATAAAAAAATTGTCTAAAATATGTACAGAAAATTTTTTAAGCAAGGACATTATATTTAGCACAGACATTAACGAGCTTTATACACTTGGTTAGATTATATTGAGCAAAGCCATAATACATCGCCATATAACTCGACAAAGGTTGGAAATAGAAAGAAAATTCTCTTACTTTATTACGCAAACTAGGTGCCAGTATATATAATTTATCAACCAGTTTAACTTTAGCAGCTAATTGGTCAGTTTCATCATCTGAATACAAATCTATTAAAGTATCTATGGCTTCGGCTAATACCCAAACCTCATTCTCTTTCTGTGCTTGATTCAATATGAATTCAGTTATAGTGCATATAACATTGCAGGACACTTCTGTCAGATTGTTCATCAAAAGCAATGCCAATATGCCAATCATCCTGATAAGGTTAGATCTTATCTCTGGAATTTCACATTCCGTAATGCCCATCAACATTTTCTGTAACAAAGCAATTACATTAAATAATAAATTAATCTATAGAATCCGACATATTTATATCAATGTTTTGTACTACATTTATACCCTTCTCCATTTTTGTGCCCAGCTGTGAGTTGATATTAGCTGTAAAAATATTTTTGCAAGATGCATGATAGCTTACCTCTATGTCAGAAAGTGCCACGTCACTAAACAAATTGTAGTCACTTATACTACCACCTTCAGTCATCTTGATTTTATCCAGGGCTGCTCTCATCACTGCTGTAGCGGACTCCAGTAAGTTTCGGTTATCACAGTTTTGTTGGAACACCAATTTACCAGCGTCCACCCATATTTTGTAAACTCCATTGACTCCACCAAGGTTCTCTAAGGGCAAATTAGAAAGCATATTGTTCACGCAAAGAAGTGCCCGAGTTTGTAAAGTATGTAACCTGAAATTTTAATTATGAATACAGTTAAAAACTATTTGTCAGAAGCCAAAAAATAAGTTTTGCATATAGTCATTTAGTTTTAGTCACAATTTGCTGATAAAACATATTTTCTGAAATAAAGTCTACTCACTTTTTGAATATCAGTAAAGAACTCTCATACTCTTTGAGTATTAGCATAACATTTTGTGCAGGTAACTGTGTTCTAGCCCAAACTTTCTCAAATATGTTCAAAGATACTAATGCTTCTAACAGCTCTGGTGGCAGTTTGTCTTCTGCTAAAACTGTCCCATCACCATTTTGACATTCATCACCATCCATTTCATCTTCACCTGAGGAATCAGTTCCATTTATGGAATCATCGCCATCTAAAACATACAATATGTCATAATATTGAAAAATTTACAGATTGTAAGTTACAAAGTTAATAGTCTTTAACATTACTTACCATCACATAAACAAATGTTAGCAATAATCTCAATGGCATACTGTTGAGCATCCAGAACTTGGCCTACTGATTTCAATTGACTTTGTAAAAGGTGGGCCTCTTTTCCTTTAGGAGCAGTAACCTTGCCTGATGCATCAGCCAATGGTATACTGCTAGACACCTGATTGCAGGCCAATCTGTGATCGACCGACAAAGTGTTACCTAATATTGAAATAATCTCATTCATGACATTCAGAGGTAGAGATGAAACTATGCCACCAGAAATGTTTATAATCACTCCTGCTGCCAAAGTTTTGATGAGTAACACAGAAGGATCAGATCCTTCTAAAAATAAGAGTGTTTCTAGCTGTTTTTCAGAATTGCTTTTGATCTTCTGCATTGCCTGTGGGTTATCTTCTATAGCTACAAACAGGCATTGTAAAACTGCTGTAACTATATCAGAACCAAAGGTGGATAAGTCTAGATATCTAGGAAATATATCCAATATTCTTGATTGCCCAAGGTATTTTACAGCTAAATCTGAAAATGCAATGACATATTTAATATTAAGTAAGATATAGTCATAGCTAATTATTACCAGAACTTTCTTATTTTATTTTTACCTGAACTTTCACACAAATTAAGCAGCAAGTTGGTGCATTGTATAAATGTGTCAACATCCTCATCTTTTGTTTTTGAACTAGATTCAGGAATCCAAGTTTCTGTATACTGAAATATATTTCCAAAAATTATTTACAGGAAGATATGTTCAAACAAATATAATTCTTATATACTATAAAACCTATTATACTTTAACCTAAATAGAAAAAAACAATTATTTACCTGATGAAAATAGCATGTCAGTGGGGTCATTACGTCTTGTTCCATCATCGTATCACAGACTTCCATCTTCAAAGTAGACATGTTCCGCAAAGAACCAGAAGCAGCATTTCTAACAGAACTAACCGGGTCTAGTAACAGTGGGGCAGCAACCTTAACAACGCCTCGACTAATAATCTGATCTATATTTTGTACTGATTCAATTAACATGGCAAATGTTTGTAAACCGCAGTACTTTTCTTCAACATTAGTAGCCTGGAAATTCAAAAATAGAGATGCAACAAAGCGAGCCTAAATTAAGAATTTCGTCTATACATATAATAAAACAGTAAAGTATTTTGTCTCTAGATTTATTATTTTTGACTGAAATGGACAGAAAGACACTAAAAAAGTAAAAATATTTTCTTTGAATTTTTTGTCTGTATTTATGATCATGCTAATCTCCTCAAGTAGTGAACCGATATACTTAAATTTTCATCAGTTGCTTTATTTTAACTCGCAAAAGCATTTAAAGTTTGTTTTATCAAAATCGGTTCATTAAAAAAAGTTATCGTTATTTGAATGAATTCTTAAGCTAATCTCCGAAAGTGCTGAACCGATTTACTTAAAACCTTTCACCAAATGCTTTGTTTTAATTCAGAAAAGGATTTAAAGTTTGGTTCATCACAATCGGTCCATTAAAAAAAGTTATCGTCATATGAATGAACTCAAGGTATAATTACCATTAATTCTTCAAGGATCCGCTAGATGGCGCTTTTTCACCTTATCAATTTCTAATATGATTTGAATATTGATTTTTTCACGTTATTATACATAGAAATAGGAAATGTACGCGGACGAAGTCACGGGCAACAGCTAGTCTACCATATTTTCTAAACACTAACCTGTAGCTGATCCAACACTGTCTGGATAACATTCTCCTTTGAGTCTACTTCTATTTCTTCTTTATCTGAATTATTGGCGGCAACATTTCTCTTTGTCCTGGTTGGCTTAGGTTTTCTAACTTTTCCCATTTTTATAATAAATTAATAACTGTTCTCTCTTTCGCACTTTATTATTAAAAGTATGGACAAATATAACCTCTACACACGATGGACACACACGCGTTCTTTTCATTCATTGACACTGACAGTGAATAGTGACATTTATATGGTTAGTAGTATCGGGTGAGAACAAGCCAGCACGGGTAAGAACAAAACGTCTTTTCGTTTCCATCACGAACACTAATAGTTGTGTTTGAGTGCTAGCAAATTTTTAATATAAAAATGGTGAATGATGTGCAGTTCCTTGTTGTAAACATGATACAATTCCGGCATCACATTTCATCAGAAAGTCGACTGTTAAACCTAATTTTTACGAAAACAAATTCGGAATTGCGGGGATGAAGAAGACTCGGGAGGCGAGAACTCACACCCACGCTCACGTCGCCATTCCCGCCGCGTCCCATTAGGGATGAGACACTACAGCGCTGCCGATTAAAGTAATTTGACACTCAAAATATTTTTAAGGAAGTTTTTGGTGTGATATCTATGATAATTCATTTTTTTCTAATATTTTTAATTGCATAATTAGGTATCTCTATCTAAACTAAATCGATTTTGAATATTTTTTGAATTTTGAATATTTTTGAATATATACACATACCCATATTTATTTCTATTGGTACTTATTTCTTTATTTAGAATTCAAGAAATGTCTGTGTGTTTGTGTATGTTGTCCATTTGTCTGTTGTTTGCCTTTTTGTCTATTTGATTGTCTGACTGTTTGCCTGTTTTATTGTTTGACTATTTGCCTGTTTGTCGCTTTGCCTGCTTGACTGCATATCTGTATGTCTGTATGACTGTTTGTTTGTTTGCCTGTTTACCTCTTAGCATGTTTTTTTGCCAGTTTGACTGTACGACCGTTTGTTTGCCTATTTACCTCTTTGCATGTTTTTTCGTACATTCATATTAAACATTTATTTGAATATTTCTTGTTTAAATTTATATAGTTATAAGGCTGCTTTGCCACAATCAAGCTGCAGAGCAATTTGTTAATAGTGACAGTAGTTGCAATGTTAGCATGAATATTAAAGGGGGCTCCCATACAAGAAACCTGATTCTTTTTTGCTCGATATTGATAACGATAACAGAAAGACGCTTGAATTTTTTACAGAATATTTATGTATATAGTGACATTAAAAATGAATAATAAAAATTAAAAAAATAGTTAAGGAGACTCCCATACAACAAATGTGATTTTTTTGCTTTATATTGACGGCAATAAGTAGACGCACTTCTGTTCCTTGAGTGCACAAGGAATAGCCGCGCCGGGACGTTCCTAGTACTCGCCCTGAAGATGGCCTTCTGAATAGGTCGAAACGGTCGTCGGCGTTACCGACTAAAATTAATGTGAGTAAACCGTGGAAACACTAGTTATGTCATCTCGCGTAACTTTCGATGATATAATGTAGACGCTTAAAATAATCATGGAATATGTATTATATTTACAAATTAAGTTTAAATATTAATAATTAAATTAAAATTAAATAAATATTTAAGGGGGGCAAGAAACGTTTTCCATAGAAAATGCTACGAATTGTCGTTTTCCGTAGAAAATGGTACGGAAACCTTCGTGCGCGAGTTTGACCCGCACTTGGCCGGTTTTTTAATGCAAGAAAATCCATCTTAATCTGGCCGGGTTTCGAAACCGTCATCGTCCCAACAGAGCTCGACAGTCCACAGTGCTCGTGTTATTATGTAATCCAAGTAAATAAATTATATCGTTCAAGTAAACAAAATCAAAACTACTAGGCCAAAATGAATAATATATAGGACCCAACGGCAAACATTCTGCGTCGAATAAAAAAAGAAACGTACTACTACTACGTAAATCGGACCAGAAACGTCGTCGTAATAGATGTTCATACATAAAAATATACTATCAGAATTGAGAACCACCTCCTGTTTGAAGTCGGTTAAAAATTGGTATAAAATCGAGATCATATCCTTGACTGCTAAAAGGCGATAGGTATCAGTAATTTTAATGTATAGAATTAAGTATCTATGCAATAATATCAAATTAAAACTCGACACTGGTAAAACTAAGCTTTTAGAAGAAGTTACTTTGCCTACACCGAAGAAAAGAAGACAGCAGTGCATGACATATAATATAGTATTCAACCGCTACCTCTCTTTTTTATTTTCAGGGCAACGAAAAGATTTAAAATTTCGGAGTTCCTCCATTTTTTTTTTTTATTTAAAACAGTATCTATTATTTTATTATACACACTTATACAATATACACTTTATCCGGAAAACGTAACATTTCCTTGGAATAAATTAAAACTAGACAAAGCTTTGTATAAAAGCTAATTCTACTCAATACAGATTAATCTCCTAAATTTTATTTATCGAAATTGTAATAGCTTTAAAAGGCTTTTAGAGCGATTGGCCGCCGCCATGCCAGTCGGCTGTCTTTGAACGTGGTCGGTTGCCTCATTTACATACATATGTTTCAAAATCTGAAGGCCGTTCGACGGACTGTCGACTCCCCGCTAGTGCTGTCTGCATCGCATGTCGACAGCACAATTAATTTAAATAATTAACTTTTAATTCTGTAGACGTAGCAAGTATTTGGATTAAAGCGTTTATAATCAATTTGCCTAAACATTTATAGTTTGTGAAACAGGTGTGATTAAATATAATTATATACTCATTTTGCATTGTAAATTCGGCGAAAGTAATTTTGATAACTTTACAATAAGATATTCTGTAGTACCTAATTTACATATACCTATGTCACTCTGGGATATTTTGTTACCGCTTAAAACATTAAAATATTGTACCTAATTAGCTATATATACGAATTACGAAGTAAATTTCAAAGAATCAAATTCAAACACAAATTAGAAAAATAAAATTTTAATAACAAGCGACTTCACTGAGCAAACATTTTTGTTTAAAACAATATGCGAAAAAGTTTAAAAAGAGTATATCGATGTGTGAAGGTTGAGGTAACTTCACTAAAATTGTACGCTGCGCGGCGCCCGGTAGCCGCTCTTCAAGCTTTCTTCATAAATCAAAAAGTTGTTTCTTATCGGCGGATAATCGGCTGCCGCTACCGCGCTGCCAGTCCTCCGCCCCGCCCCCACCACGCTACCCTTCACCCCATCGTCCTTACCCGAATATACATTAACTTTTTTTATTCAAAATTTATTGGGAATTAAAATCGAACTGATGATCATTAAGGACCATCGTTATCGACTAATCCTGCCTGGCTTAAAAATGGAAGCTATTAAAGGATTTTAGTCAAATAGATAACTGGCAGTAAACACGCCAACTGTAATAATGATTTAACAAACTAATGGAGAATCATGACTACCGTGGCTCGGAATGCACTAACAATTTTAAACAAAGACATTTTTAACGTAACTGATTCATTCGTCATCCATGTCGTCATCGATTTCTAACTATTTAGTTAGGGGTCCAAAATAGCAACTCAGGTAGGCGAGTTCCATGAGATTTTTGCATTAATTAAGTCTTAAAAATAGAACCGATTATTCAGATTTCTGACAAACTGTGACATAATTTTATGCGTCATTTTTCAATGTTGATCGCAATGAGACATTTTGCTTTCTCATGATTGGAATGTTCTAAGTCAGATCCTTCGTTTAATTTTTTAGCAAGACTTATGTTTCCGTAACACACAATCAAAGGTATTAATTGATTGATAAAGGTATTAATTGTAAACATTATTAATTAAAAAAAATAGCAATGCATGGAAATTTTTAGATTGGTATGGAGTATGGGCTGTATGGGCCAAACCACAGAATCGGCAGTAGCATCACTGCCGATTTAAGCAGCGCGGCGCTGCTACGCGGCGCTAGTTCCAGCGTTATAACGTCATTCTTGTGGACAATGATTTAGTTTGTTTCTGTCATTTTTGCAAACAAAACGTGTCAGTCACCCCGAGAGCAGTTTTTAAATTAAATCCTTGAAGTTGACATCGACATTTCCAAATCAGTAACAGGTTTCCTTCCTTTAATATGTTTTTATGTATGTATTTTGATAACCCGCTTAGTAGCTCTGAAAATATACTTTCATTTTGAAATAGAAGAAAAAGTGCAAGCAATAAGTTTCTCACGATGGTCCATGGCAGAGACACATCAATCCACAATCAAAAATCACGACGCCGCAACGCCGCAACGCCGCGACGCAAACCGCCGATTTTAGCGTTGCGGCGTCGCAACGCGGTTAAGTGTTTCTGCCCTATGGACGCGCCGTATGCGAGTTTGTGGTGCGGCGCGCCGACGACGGCGTGTCAGCACATCAACTCCGCCTAATTGCACCCCCGCGGTGTGATGGATAGCATGCAGCCCCTCCCCCCGCCGTCGCCCGCGCCCTCTTACATTCTACTTCGATAAGGGTTGTTTCCAGAAATTCCATTATGTTTTGGCGGCCGACATTTGACAAAACGCACAGCACCGCCACAATTGCTTCAGCATTATACCGAATCGGGAAAAAAATACATTTTTAAAGAAGTAAAATTCTTATTCAATCTTGCCGTTGCTATTGTCTGTTTCATTTTATTTACATATGTGTACTAGTACAATTAGAATTGTATATTAGAAATACTTCCATATTATATTATGCAACTAGCCGATCCGTACCCACTTCATTGGGCATCAATATATAGCCTAAGTATAGTCTAAGGCTTTCGGTTTGTGAAATAATTTTCATGATCGGTTCAATATTTCCGAAGATTAGCCCTTACAAACAAAAAGTTACAAACTATTAGTATACCTACTAGCTAATGCCCGCGACTTCGTCCGATCAATGGATACTATAATATCTTGTCAACCCCTTGCTCGGTTACAATAAATTATATACTTACCTCAGGAACCGTACATTTTTCGGGATAAAAAGTAAATCTTTTAATATAAGTCATATTCCATCGCTATGCCAAATTTCATCCAGATCTATTCGGTAGTGTGATGCGCGTAGAAACATACAAACAGACAAAAATTCTACAAATAATCGTTTTGGCTTCTAATGGTCCTATAAACAGCCCTATATATTTTTTTTTCTTAAATATCTCTCATGTACAGACATAGCTCAGTTACAATTTTATTATAGGTTGTATATGCAGATTACTTAGTATAGAAACATTGTCTATGATTTAGGATTTCAGAATACTTGAGAAAATTCATATTATTACTAGAATAGCATAGCAGTAAAGCAACGCCATGTCCTTTTTAACATGTAGAGAAATAATCCTCAGGGGTTGACCCTGCCCCAAAAGAAAAACCCTTTGGAATTGAGTGTAATGCTAAAAAAAAATAAGTCTAGAAATATTACCCAAACTAAATTTTAGGCTTATATTCTGCTATCCGAAAATCTTATCCGAAAAAAATAAATTAAATTGGCTATCTTACGTCTTATTGGTTTTTAGATTCAGACATAAAGAGACGTAAATATTATAATCTTGTATATGTTAGTAATAAATAGCACTTGAAATTATTAGAAAATTTTATTTTATGAATAGCTAGAACCATCGTAGAAATTAACAGGCAGGCAGGCCTTTACAGCTGGCACAAATAGAGGTATCGAGTTCGTTCAAAGGGGTGATCACTGATGGGATATTGATTACGTGCTGTTGAACAAAAATCCGCCCTTTCCGGTCTATGAATTGAAACGGAAGCGAAAAAAGATCAATATTTAGACAGAAATGATTATAACGCAAGACCGGGCGCGAATGCGCTCGACGCTGGCGCTAATAAATGTAAAGAACAGGATGCGATTTTCGACGGAATCATGTTAACCCGTCAGTTCTCAGCGTTCTTTTGTCACAACAGAAGCACAAACTGGTGTTTTTCATTCAGCTTTGTTTGAATCTGGATTGAATCGGATATCGAGCCTCGTGTGTTGTTCTGGCGACGCGACGCAAACTATGGAAGTGCGTCTGATCCGCATCACGGATACAACTATAACATTGCTCTTATCTTCCCGTGCATTGTCCTGCACTGTTTTTTTATGTTTTTATATTTTTACTTTTATATTTTAGGATCGCTTCTTTGCAAAATAAAATATTTAAGTACAACTCTGATTGTTAAAAATTTTTGTCCGGTAGGTTTGTTTTATATTATATTAGTTTATTATTGTATTAGTTTAATTCTAATTTAATTAAAAGAAACGTGTTGGAGAGTGAGTTACCTATATTACATGTGAAAGAATTATTTTGATACGTCAATTAATTCCCAAGTTATAGAATAATGCTCACGCCGCATGACGTCATATCATCGCTCTATCCGTTCGCGCTCTTCCGTACCGCTGCCTTACGTTTCTTTTAAAATCATTGGATATGTCCAATCCTAGGTCTCGGGAATCCTGTGTAGTGCCAAAATGTACAAGTACTACTACTAAGACGCCGGAAAATTTGATTTTCCTAGTTCCAATAGACATTGCAATACAATGGATGGAATGCAGATGGGACAAACAAATCTACGAGACATCTTTGTATCTACCAATTTGCCTCGCCTGCAATTATTTAAAATATATATATTATGTATTACATACAATTTAACTAAATTGTAAAGCTTATTTTTCCCTTTTAGTCAGTCATTAGTATTTGCAGTAGGGTATTTTGTTTTTTTTATAAATAATAATTTCTTTGTA
>JADGIL010002385.1:0-16082 GCA_020352625.1 Cactoblastis cactorum
AGTAGCCTATATGTTATTCTGGGTCTTCATCTACCTACATACCAAATTTCATCGTAATCGGTTCAGTAGTTTTTGCGTGAAAGAGTAACAAACATCCTGACATATTCACAAACTTTCGCATTTATAATATTAGTAGGATAATAGAACAGCATCTAAAGTCTATGGTGAAATTATGGTAACGTATGGTGTATTGTCACATGAAAGATTAGCCTTTTCCGTTTATAACCGAATAATTTACTTTCTGCTCTATCCAACTAATGGCAAACTCACTATTCATCGTGGAAGATAACCTAAAACAGTTAACTGTAAAAAGTCATAGCAGATTAATTTCGGTGATTAGCAGATACATGACGGAGCGTGGTGTGGCAAATTAGTATATAACACTAGCCGACCCATGCCCATTACTTTAGGCGTTAAAATATAGCCTATAACACTCCCGAATAGTGTAGTTTAGCTGTAGTGAAAGAATTTTCATGATCGGTTCAGTATTTCCGAAGATTAACCCTTACAAACAACATTGCCTTGAAAGATTTCTTATGTGAACGCGCCGATTCGGGACTTCTACCCTTTTTTGTGTTGTGACATATGTATGAGATAGGATGCATCCGTTCAGCAACCGATGACCTCTGTGACACAGGATCCAAGGCATTATGCATTTTGTGACTCGTTACAAATACTCGTTCAAAAATAGAATAAATTTTGGGCCGTGTGCTAGAAACACGAGATAGCTTTTAAAATTTATCAATGAAATGTATACGATGTATTGCTTTGTAGAATTAACATATCTTTTATTTTACTACATGTACAATATCACGACTTTAATCGGGTTTACGGGGTAGACAGAGCCAGTAGTCGCGAGACTCGAAGGCCACGCTTAGCAAAATGATGGGCTTATTGGTGGAATGGAGATTCAGAAATAGTTACAGGTTGCTAGTCCGTCGCCTATGAGAATTCCCGTTGCAAGCCCTTTCCCTTGATCGACTTTAACAATATTCTCGGGAAAGGTGGTAGATGGCGAACTAAGGAATCATAATTAAAATGTGCAATGGATGTTGCAGGTGTCTATGGGCGGCGGTGATTACTTAACATCACGTGACCCGCCTGCTCGTTTGCCTCCCTCTGTCATAAAAAAGCAGCGATAAATAAACTGAGTTTTACGAAAAATAAACTATGTAAACTCAAATGTGTGCACGCTTATTTTCTGCTAGTCAAATGGATACTACTAACGAAGTATCAGGTGGCTTAGCCAAAGATACAAATGTTACTCGTAATGCACTATGTTTCCGGTGTTCAACCGACTGAGCAATAAAAGGGAGATTTGATATGCTTCCCAAAAATGCGATGTATGGATGCGCCTAATGGTTTTTTTAGTAACAGTTTAATTAAAGCGATTAATCAATATTGTGTATAAAGCCTTTTACGATTCAATTTTAGTATGCCTGATTGTTTCCTTTTGATAAATTGAATTTTGTACTAATTTTATTATTGTTTTTAATAGCTAAGTCAAATTATATAAGGCTACAGCATCAAAACAAAATTGATTAATAAATATCCCTTGGTTTCAACACAAACGATCTTAAAATATTTTTTACATTTCACAAGTACTATTCTTAATAGCTACATAGGAATGTAAAATCCTCTTTTTTATGTCAGAGGGAAGCAAACGAACATGCGAGTTACGCAATGTTAAGTGATAACCGCCGCCCATAGACAACTGCAACACCCGCAGGGTCACAGAAGCGTTGCCGGCCTAAGTTGGGCCTCTCACTCACCAGACGGAGCATGGCGGCTGATAGCCGCGATTCAGATGACGGTCTTCTGTGGGAGTGTGGACTTCCCCGGACATTCATGCTGCAGGCTAAAAAAGCAAGCAGCAGGCTCCTTACTACTACTAAATCCATTATAATTTTGATCAAATTTTGTGACATCAAATAAACATTATTTTCTTAATTTCTAACTAGCTAATACCCGCGACCTCGTCCGCGTAGATTTTATGATATTTGCAATACATTATTGCTCTGTTACAATAGATTATATCTCTAGAGAACCGTACATTTTTCCGGGATTAAAAGTAGCCTATCTTTACTACTAGGTCATAATCTAGCGCTGTGCCAAATTTCATTCAGATCCCTTCGCTAGTTTTTGTGTGATGCACTCCAAACATACAGACAAAAATTCTAAAATTAATAGTTTTGGCTTCTATATATCCTATAAACAGCCCCTATATATTTTTTTCCTAAATATCTCCCATGTACAGACAAGCTCAATTACAATATTATTATATGTATATATAGATAAATATAAAATAAACTGTATACCATAGCAAAAAACTGCAAAACGTCACACAAAAAATCGGAAGTAACAGCAAATTTTAAACTTTTAAGTACATCAGAAAAAAACTTTTAAGTAACCATTTAAGTGTACTTTCTATTTTTGGCTTGCATATTCGCTAATTCATGTCCCCACTTTAAGGCGACGATGAGTGGAGGCCGGCTCGCCCGGAAGTCGCTTTTTTTTTGTAAAGCTCTTGAGAGCTTTGCAAAATGTCTTCGAAAGCGACTTTTCTTTCCCAAGTGCGTTTTGACATCCTTTTGCGAGTATTTTTTACAATACAACCTCCACTCAGACTTTGTACACTTTACGTTTTGTCTACCTATTTTCTTTTTATAATATCTTTTCATTGCTTTTATCATTCTTTTTTTATTGAAATTAAGTATTTTAAAATTCTTAAAGTCATGTAAAAGTTATAAAAATAATTAGTATTCATACAAAAAGACAAATTATTTGTAAACAAATTAATGAATATATAATATTTTTTTAGGATTAAGCTTATTTATTTCTAGAATTTTAAGAAACTCTGAAATGTTTTGAATGTTTATCACATAAACTAACACGACATAGATTTCTTGCACAGCTGTTTAAAAGAACAGCTTAACTAAACAAACAAAAATATTAAAAAGCCAATATTATTATCTTACAAACAAACTAATAATTTCAAATAAAAAATAGATAAGCAAAACTTACATAATCAATTCCCAAATTCCATAAACACACGCACCAAAATTAACACAATATCACAATCGAATCAAATCCAGATTAAAAAGTCACACTCGATTACAATCCGCGCGACACCGAGTCCACGTTCCCACGTCCGCCGCGTTTGAGCTCCGGGGGCCAACTAATGGAAGTCTGGCACACAGTCTAGACGAGGGATGGGCTAGCGAAGATTGGGGGTGAAACAGCCCTGTGCTTGCCCAGAAACGACCGATATCGTTACGAAGCTCGATTCGACCCATTAGGCTAATAAGTCACAGGTAACGATGATTGGATGTCAATGCATTTTTCGTTGCGTGATGTTGTATTTGTAGAGGAAGGATTTTTATGGTATTGTTATGAAATAATGCTGTAATTTCTTTAAAATTACATAAAGCTTTGTGGATTGATAGTTCTGGTGAAATGTTTCAAAATTATATGTATTTTACGTGCATTAGAGTTGGTTAAATCCATTTATTTATTTTTTCTCTTTCCTTTTTTAAATGTTCTTACGTTATTCTGCTGTTTAGCGCAAAAGTAAATAAATGCATTTACCAAGTCAAAAAAATATAAAAATAGTTAAAACAAAATGGTTATTTTCTGTCTAATAATATAAGCCTTATGGCCAAGGCTACTATAATGATTATATTATAGTAATTTAGTACAAAAAGAACAGTAATTATATTCTAATTAACATTGTTTTAAACAAAGATATACCGTCAAGATTAAATTGTTGAAATTGTTATAAATTGTGTGTTGGGTCACAATTCATTCTGCGAATGTGGGACAGCATGAATGGCACTGGGAGTGTGGTACTGCCCCGGACGAGCCGGCCCATTCATGCTGCAGGTTAACAAAGCATGAAGCATACCACTACGAAAACTAACTTAAAATTGTTGTAAATAAATGTCTATCTTTCAAATTATAAATGCTCTTTGCAAATTAGCTAAAATAAATGCTGAATTAAGATTAAAATATAACCATGGCAGGTCTTAATCCAACTCTCAAGGATTCGAGGTAAGAAAACTTTATCTTACCAACTTTATTTATCTTCTAACCGTGAAATCTGAAATTTTCTTTGCCTTTTGAGTTATATTCTGATATAAATTGAATCGCGATAATCTTTTCCGGGGAATTATTACGACTTTTGATGCAAAAGTTTCGAGACCCCGTGATGAGGCCTTTGATTTTCGATTGTTTCACTAAATATCTATTCATTGAGTTTGGGGTAATTTGTAAAGATATAATTCTGGCGCCGTTATCTTTCTTAACCCTTAATACTTGTATTAGACAAATAATAGCTAATTTTATCAAAAAAAAATATGTTTTTCTATATATTTCTTTGAATTGGAAATAATTGGCCTCGGATTGAATGAAATAACGACATCAAATTAGCTTAATATAATAAATCAGATTAATCACATACAAAAAATAAGAAATAAATGTATAGGTACCTTATTTCTTATTTATTGGTCTATATACTGACCTGAAAAGGTCATAATAATAATCGGAATAATTTCTGAATAAATATTATGATTTTGATTATAATGAAGTATGTGAATGATTTAATGAATGATTGAATGAAGAAGTAGGTAAATGGTGTAAGGGACAGTAGTTATGATTTTATTGCTGCTATAATTAAGCTAACTTAGATGCCATTGTTTGTTCTTACCTCTCGCCACTGACACTGATCTTAACACCTTGGAATCAAAAAAAATGTACGCAAAAGATCTTCCTTAGTTTATGAGCATACCTTGGTTTTCCCTACAAAATACAACGTGGAGCTCTTTGAAAGGGGAATTAGAAGATTCGTTCTGTTTTGGCCGAAATATATGTAGGTATTTACGCTAATCTTATAAACTCGGAGAAAACGTCTATTAGCAAATAATAATCCGATCTGGACTCAAAAAATCATCAAGTTATTCAATAGGTTTATCTATATTAACATTATAAAGAGAACGTTTGTATGTTTATTTGTTTGTTAGGGGCTAATCTTCGGAAACACTGAACCGATCATGGAAATTCTTTCACAATCAGAATACTACGCTATTAAGGAGTGCTATAGGCTATATTTTAATGTCCAACGAAGTGAGCACGGGTCGGCTAGTTGAGTATAATTCGCCTTCTCACTTTGCTTGTTTGCGTAGTCAGAGAGCTGCATAAACCATTCGATTCTCATTATTTGCGAAGCCATTTTCTCTGGATGCTATTAATAAAATGTCTGCAGTGAATGCACCGGAGTTGTAGTATTGATCTAGTTTATTTTAGTTTTGAATGTTTGCCCGTGAAGTTATCTGTAGATTATAAGACTTAATAGAAAGTATTTGTAAGTCCAAAGGGCAAAAACATAAAATGATAACACACGGAAAAGTTAGGAAAATGGCATGATTATTTTCGAATATGATTGTAGAGGTTATTTTTGTATGATTTGAAATTGTTCATGTGCTGTTAATTTTTTTTTACTAATTTTGTTTGAGTTGTGTTTTAAAAAATATTAATAAACTGAAATTAAAAAAGTTTAAATTTTCCAGATTTTAATGAAAATAATGGATTATTAGCAATATTATTGAAAAGAGATTGAATATAAAAGAAAAATTGAATATAACAGAAGACACGTTATTTATTTCATTTTATCTCGAACTAGCTAACTAGCCCGCGACTTCGTCCGCGTAGATTTTACGAAAAATTATATCCCTCGGGAACCGTACATTTTTTCAGGATAAAAATTAGCCTATCTTTTATTTTATGTTATACTCCATCATTGTACCAAATTTCATTCAGATCCGTTCCGTATTTTTTCTGTGATGCGCGTACAAACATACAGACAAAAAATCTAAAAACAATTGTTTTGGCTTCTATAAAGTGCCCCTATATATATATTTTTTTATATATCGCCCATGTCTGTACATGGGAGCTATGTCTGTACATAGCTATGTCTGTACTGAGCTATGTCTCTACATAGCTCAGTTACAATTTTATTAGAGATATAAATATAGATATCATCACACAATTTAACATCAGTAAAAGTACCACAGATATCAAATAAACACGTAAACCCTTTTTTCAAACAATAAACAGAGGTAAGTAAATATCGAACTGTGTGCATTGAGACAATAAAACTCGGGGCGCCGGCGATCCGACATGAAAGCTCTATCTGATACTGTGAGCTTATAGCGTTGCGAGGGATTAACTTGTTCTTGGACAGAGCTTAATATGAAAACTTTGGAATATCTTAGCACATTAGTTTCTAGAAATTTTTCGTTAGATCATTTATAAAAAGTAACCATAATAAGTTTACATATTTACCTCGAAGTAAGTCGTTGAGAAGTTTCCTACTAATTTTATATTAAATCTTTAGATTTTGGTAAATATTTGTGTTAAAAAGAATTAAATCTTTTTATAAGAACCTTGTTTAGATCATAAAATTATCTTAGAGATTTCACTATTATTATTTCTCTTTTTTCTCTCCTTCTTTTTTTCTCTTTCTCTCTAGTAAAATAGAGTATATTGTACAATCAAACAAATTAAAAACTAAATTTAATGTTACATCTCAAAGCTTGACGACCTCCGATGTGAACGTGACTAACCAATACTCAGGAGATCCCGGGTTCGATCCCCGATTAGTTCATGATGGAAATGAACTTCTTCTGGTAAGCCTAGGCTTTGTATGTTTCTCTATGTGTGTATTTTTTTTTAAATATAGTACCATTGAGTTTGTATCCCTTAATAAAAGTCTCAAACTGACTTTGGGACTAGCTCAACCTGTGTTATTGTCTCTACATATTTTTTATTTAGATCTAGAAAAATTGAACATAAATGAAATAATTAGAACGTTATAATATAAGAAATAAATAGTATAAAATAAACTCTTTACGTATTACCTTTGTCATTGGAACGAAAAGTATGCAAGTAACGTCGAATTGTGCCGGCTCATCGTTACTCTATTATTCAATGCCGGTTTAAACAGAGCGATTTATAATGACGTGTCATACCACAGACAATATAGAGCCACGCTAGGTCATATGGACATTATTTGTCACTTCCGCATCCCTGATTTTATCGGAAAATGTATCAGATATTTGGTTATTAGTTATTAGTTTGGTTATTATACATTTTTTTTTTCAATCTAACTTTGAATCAAATTGGAATAGAAAGGCTAAGATTGATCAGCAGAGAAAATATTGGAGGAGGACAATGCAACTAAATAATTAATCTATATATATAAAAGAAAGTCGTGTTAGTTACACCACTTATAACTCAAGAACGCCAGAACAGATTTGGCTGAAAATTGGTAGGGAGGTAGCTTAGAGCCAGGAGACGGACATAGGATCTTTTTATCCCGGAGTTCCCGCGGGATTGATTCCTAATTGAATTTCATAGGGGTTCCACGCGGACGAAGTCGCGGGCGGCCTCTAGTATATATATATATATAATAAAGAGTAAACTCTAGAACGTTTTTTTTATGTCAGAGGGAAATTGGGCTTCCGGCTTTCCCACTCACCGGACGGAGCATGGCGGCTGACAGCCGCCATTCAGGCGTCGGTCTTCTGTGGGAGTGTTGTACTTCCCCGGACGAGCCGGCACATCTGCTGCAGGCTAAAAAAAGCATGCAGCATGCTCATGCCAATACTAGTTAGTCGTTGGTACATTTCGACTTAGTGATTTATGAATATACACGACCCGACATATCAGGCTTTCCCTTTTAAAAATTTTCAATTATATAAAATCATGCATTGATAAACCCAATCGTAAAATAAAAGCAAGCTGCCATAAAGTTAGGGGGAAACAACTTCACTTTTAGTTTCTCCTGTTTACAGCTGGAATCGTTCCAGGGTTTCACTGCCTACCTCATTAACTCACTAGTGTTACTTACTACGGGATGTCCGTGAATTCGCAAAGACCAAAATAAAGAAAATACAGAAAGCGGTCTACTAAAATTTTGTTACTTGTTTAGATATTACATTGATATAATTTCAACCGTTAAACGTTAATTTAAATTAAAAATTGTTGAACTTTAGCTGTCTGTGTTTTTCTTCTCAGATGCTGTTGTTTTTTTTAACTTTCTCGATATAGACTCGTCTAGTGAGGAAGTCGTAGATGTTATAAAATTGCAATGTACATATATAAATTTAAAACCCTTTTTCTAGTTGTTTGTAATTATAATGTATCGCAGTTACGAGATAAATATTAAAATGAAACAAATGTAACGGATTTTATCGCGGTTTAATCACTACACACGCGATAAAATCCGTTAAATTTGTTTCATTTTAATGTCTAATATTCGCGTAAACTTAAGAAATAATGAGATATATATTTTTCATTTTCATTGAGTACATATACTAAAAATTTTCCTATACGCTAGCGTAACCTGCTGCTGCTAGACTGAGTTTTTTCCTCATCAAATATAATAAATAGGAAAACTGTTCTCGTTAGCAAGAAAATATGTTTTAAAATAACTCTGACATAAATATATGCGAAATGTAAAAATTTCGTCAATTTTTGTGAGTTGTATCCAAGGCTCTTCTGTAACGTCTTTAATTTAGGTCAAGAATACTTGTGCCGTTTTATTTTTGTCTCTTTATTGCGTCCTTCGTTAGCTTGAGAGGTCATTTGGCTGACGGCTGATGTGTTTTGAGCAATTAAAGTACACCATTCCGCATTTTCTGACCAGGGTTAATGAGGTGACAGCAGTTATAGTTAACCAGATGATTAATGTTTAATTGCACCACACAATTCTTACAAATTCAATTGTAAAAGTCAGTCAAGGGAAAGGGATTGAAACAGGAATTCTCAAAGGCGATGGGCAAGCAACCTGTCACTATATCTGTATCTCCAATAATTCCTCCAATAAGCCTACAATTTTTCCCTTGATTGAATTTTACAATCTGCGCGGGAAGAGTAGGTATAACATTAGCTGATGATACATTCTATGTTACCAGATCAAAGGAAGATCCTAACTCAAAATTATTTTTGGACCGTTTGCTTCATTTTTTGCAACTACAAAGAAGGTTATGAAAGACATATATAAAAAAAAAATAGAAAAATACACAACTAAATCATTTATCATTGCTATTCCCTTCACTACTATAGTAAAAAACCATTCAAGCAAAATCAAATAGTTTTTACGATGACGTCAAAAAACTCATTCACGACCCTAGTATAAAAAACAGGTGTTTCAATCCTTCTCAATCGTGTAACTACTATAAATCCCCGTCATTTATATTAAAAGTCATATCATCCTGGTTCGATAAGCATCCTCTATAAAATACCCAGCTGCTATCACAAAGAACCCATCCCATTGGTCAGTCATTGTTCATCATCGACACATTACAATAGGCAACATCATTGAATGCGCGACACGACAATACTTCTATTTTGTCAAAAGCTCATGGACCAATCACTGCGGCTATACCATATTTTGAATTTGGAAGAAGTAAATTGATTCAAAATATATCCAGAGGCAGTGACGTTTAAGACTTCTTTTTTTAAATTAAAATTTGGGATGATGTTCCAATGAATAGCTAAGCTATGGAAAATATACGAGTATATGAAGAGAATACAAACAAATTTGTTCCATATAGTTTTAGTGCCACGAAAATATTATTGTACAATATCCTTATTGTATGTATTTTTATAAGATCAAAAATTTATACAATTTTGTTTCAATGATTTGACTATCACTACAGAATCGGTTCTATTACATGCCCCCTAAAAAATAACTCAAAAATATTTATATAATCGACACTAAATTATATTGAGAGAAGGAAATAATTATATCTATACATTTAATAAAATTGTAACTGAGTTTTGTCTGTACATGGAAGATATTTAAGAAAAACATATATAGATCTTTATAAGGTCTATAGTAGCCAAAACAATTGTTTTTAGAATTGTTGTCTGTCTATCTGTATGTTTGTACGCGCATCACACAAAAACAACCTAATAGATCTGGATATAATTTGACACAGAGATGGATCTAGATTAAAGATAGGCTACTTTTTATCTCGGAAAAATGTACGGTTCCCAAGGGATATAATTTATTATAACCGATCAAGGGGCTGACAAGATATAATAGTATCCATTGATCAGACGAAGTTGCGGGCATTAGCTAGTTAAAAATATAAAGCAACCTCTAGTGTACTAGTAAACATCATAATGAAGCTTAGTATATCCATAGCTAAGGTAAGATTATTGGAACCTCAGCATTAAAGTCTTTTGTGGCCGAAATCCCATGTTACGCGTAGATAGTCGCCGCTTATATTTTGACAAACAGACGTGAATTTCTTTGTTGCATTTTACGCAATAAATCAAGAGCCGACACAAAAGTTGTGACAAAAAATATAAAACCAGATTCGTGGACGTCACTATTTACAACTGAACGTAAATCGTCCGTAGACATTTTTCTTAAAATTGATGACCTAACAATTAAAAGTTACTGAGATAAATCTATACCGTTGTCGCGTTAAAAAGTAGCTGTACACGTTTTAAATTTACATAGAAAGTATTGTTGTAATCTGACAATTATACGAATGGGTTCCAGTAATAACACTGTGTTCGGAGATTTATCATGTCACCAATAGAATTTCAATGCATCGACCACCCGCCAACTTACTAACGATGTCGTTTCGGAGACAATAGTAGTGGCACAATGCAAGAATAACGACCTTCTGAGACCGTGTGCCATTGATACCGTTGCTAGCTAAACAGCCAAAAACAAAAGACACATATAAATCAGTTGCCCTGTACCCCACGCGTCTGTGCAAACGATCATACAGCCGAGTAGACATCTACACAATCAATTTTAAACTTTGCTGCTCACATTTCAAAAGCTTTTATTACACGTTTTCTACTTTAGCAACGGTACTGTTAACTTTGTCGTGTACTAACCACTTCCACGTAAACAATAGACGTTTTTATACAATGTTAACATTATTACTTTATGACCACTGGACATAATCATTGGTCCATTGTAAGATCGATTCTCAAAACTGCATGTCTAAATAGTTAACAATTATTCAATACGGGCGGATGAGAAGGGACAATATTTTTAACCGCGTTGCGAAACGAATTACTTATCCCACGATACAATTCTTAAAATTCTTGTAAGAACCTTTACAATAAATAGTCATAAAATCATAAATTAAAGTTGACACCTGTCAGCTCAAAATTAGTTTAAGAAGTAAAAAAAAAGGTTCTTTTAGAGCAATATATTATAGCATTATATTTTTTTAAAAGCCCCCGCCCTCCCCAAATGGTAAGGGTGGGGAAGTTGGGCCTCGGCTCTCCCATTCACCGGGCGGAGCGTGGCGGCTGATAGCCGCCATTCAGGCGTCGGTCTGTGGGAGTGTGGTACTGCCCCGGACGAGCCGGCCCATTCATGCTGCAGGCTATACTTTTTAAATGCCGGCAACGCTTCCGTGACCCCGCGGATGTTGCAGTTGTCTATGGGCGGCGGTGATCACTTAACATCACATGACCCGCCTGCTCATACATAAAAAAGTACTCCTGAGTCACGTCTAAAATTAATTAGTGTAAATTTACATACATAAGCTACTACAACTACAGATCAGAAGAGCAAGTACCGTTAAATTACTAAACACCGCATTTTCCAAGAGATTTTTAAGCAAGCAATTAGCCGTACAGACTCGCTAGTCATTTGCGTACATAGCTTTAATACCAAGGATAGTCTAAGCCTGACCGCAGCCCTATCGTTATCTGTCTCCCTCCCTCGTTAGCGCAAAAACAAGGACAGGTTATAGACACCCCGGGACAATTTACGCAACGTGCTGCTGTTAATCTAATTGGCGCTTTCACGTTTAGTTGGAGTTGCCTTGACCTTTGTAATGCATTTTGCATGTTGTAGTCATTTTGGGATAGAAGAAGTTAACGTTCTAATTTTAATTGTAACATCATCAATCATGACGTTTGTAATGATCGTGATCCTTCAGTTAATGTGTAGGTTTACTCCACATTTTAATCTCTATTAGAGTTTCTCATCGAGAAGTCTCAAGCGGGAATTTCCGGGAAATTAAGTCTTATTCGAGACGGGAATAAATTGGCAAGTACCCGGGAAGAAAAAAAAAGACTATGACATTAGCAGTTTCACGCTGATTTCTGGTTTACTTGTTACTTAAATTATTATATACTTGTTATTTAATTTTGTAATCTTTTCCATACATTACTACTTAGTAGCTTTTATCAAATTCCCGACTTCCAGGGAATTCCCGGGAAATGGGGCTCAAGAAGTCTCCGTACCTGGGAACAAAAGACAGTCGGGGAATGAGAAACCCTAATTTTTATATTTCTCAATTGAAAGTCAATGAATAATGTTAAATTAAGGTTTATTAGCATTTTTTTTCAATTAGACCCTTTTAGTTATAAGTATCAATTAGGACTTATAGACACCTTCTCAAATTCATTAATCGTTGATTTTAAGTGCTCCTTATTTCTTATTCTTCTCGCAACCTACATATATCCCAAGGCTATATATGTATTTACCTATGAATATAATGTATAGTCTCCTCCGCATTTAGAAGTATATTTCTATAAGAAACGTACTTTTCAAATAATAAAAAAATTCTTAATAATAATAATCAATAATTGGTCATGCCAACTGAACATAACCGACCCTTCTCTATTTTCACTTAAGCAATAAATCTTTATAAAGTGTAGTTGCTGTCATCTCGCATAGATGGAGCCACTACAGATGATTGCCAGAACTTTGTATTGTTTTTTTGTTGTCCATATAAGGTTATCCCCTCTTGGAAACAATGTTTTCCTCGCATGACAGGTCAAATTAACACATTGTCTGATCCGTTTTCCCTTCCATTAAACACGTACGTACAGTTAACTTCATGTCAAATTACACTCTGACCTCTATGCTATGTTACTAGTGGCGAATTTGGCTTGGTAAGATATGAGCTGTTGAACGTACAGAAACACGTATTGCAAAAGTTTACGGTCGGCGTTTCGGCGACTTCGAAGTTCTTGGGATAATGTTTGGGCGAATAATTGTAATTGTTGTTGATTAATTTATTCACTGTCTTTTTGCAGTCTTATCCAAATGTCTGCAGTTTCTTTTTATAAATAGTAAACATAGAATGTGCCTCTTCTTTCCGTGCAAATTGTAAAAGACAATCAAGGGAATCGGCTTGAAACAGGAATTCATGGGCTAGCAACCTGTCACTATTTTTTAATCTCAATTTGACCAATAAGCCCACTATTTTGCTAAGAGTGGCCTTTGAGTCTCCCGACTCTTTGCTCTGTTTTATGTAAGAGGGATGCAAAAGAGCAGGCGGGTCACGTGTTGTTAAGTAATCACCGCCGCCCATAGACAACTGCAACATCCGCGGGATCACAGAAGCGTCGCCGGCCTTTATGAATACCGAAATTGGGCCTCCGGAACTTCTGTCTACCTCGTAAGGGATGAATCTGTATACCCGTAAGTATAAAACTTACTTGTGAACACAAGTGAGTTTTATACTTACGAGTACATATATAGTTTTTTAATATAACCGGACTTAAATGAACTTGCAAACAATTATGTAAACTTCGGAAAAAAGTAATACAAAAACTTTCTTACGGGCTGCTTTTCTCGTTCATTTAATAATAAATTATTCCCCAAACTCATTTTTTCTTAGCTGTCTCTAAATAAAGACATAACAATACGAAGCCCCAACAAAGCATATTGTGCGTAGATGAAAAGCAGGAATGACGAGGTTTCGTGAGAGAAATTTGTTGAGAATAATTGTTGCGACGTAATCTCGGGTATATTAGGAAATGTAGTTATGGCGTGAGGTGAGCAAGCACAAACAGACACGGCAAGTCGCTCACGCGATGTTTCCTAGGGGAGGGGAGGAAAACCGAGCTAGTAATTTTGCGGCACGCTCAGTTTAAGAGATAATTTACTAGTTCGCGCTCCGGTGATGCATTAGAAGACTTAGTCGCAAAAGGTCTCTTTATCGTAATCCC
This sequence comes from Cactoblastis cactorum, assembly GCA_020352625.1. Classification (NCBI taxonomy): domain Eukaryota; kingdom Metazoa; phylum Arthropoda; class Insecta; order Lepidoptera; family Pyralidae; genus Cactoblastis; species Cactoblastis cactorum. The sequence goes on from JADGIL010002385.1 coordinate 14,005, forward strand.
TCTTTCGCATAATGTATCTTTCGTAGAATGCCTCTTTCAGTATTAAGAAATTATTAAAGAATTTTTTAATAATAATAATGAACACGATCACGATTACATAGACTGAGTTAGCTCTAAAGTTTGGGACTTATTTTATGGTCTACAAACTCAACGATACTATATTGTATAACAAATACACATAAAAGTAAATAAAAATCTGAAAATGATAACTTTTTATCATGACCTGAAGGGTATCGAGCCCAGAACCTCCTGAGTATCACATAGTATCAAGTGTGGTCTTTGATTCTTCAGTTCTTGGTTCTGACTACTCTCAACGCAAGTCTCAAACTTACTTTGGCCTAACTCAATCTGTGTGATTTATTCCTATACTTATATATATATTTATTTAATCACAATTCATAATACCCCAGTCAAAACTAAAAAAATCTGTATAAAAGGGCAACAATAAATAATAATAACGAAACGTCTCGCTTTTAAATCATCATAATAACAGTAATTAGTCTTTCTTTGTCTTCTGAAAAGAAACAATACCTTCCTGAAAATTAATGTTATTCAAGCTTACGACAATTTACCAAACGGCTCGCTTTCATCATAGCATCCGACATTATGTTTTCCTTATAGGTTAATAATGCTTATTTCACTGACTGATAGAACAAAATCGAAAGTGAACTTTAAATCTTGAGTTAAAGAGTCTTTTCTCGACTCGTCATGGTATCGTTCAGAGTTGAGTAGGTCCATTTCTTTCGACGCCATAATAATGTTCAGCGATTTATCAAATAGCAATTCCGTAATAGATACCCGCTTGATGTGACCGTGGATATAAAGCATTAAATTGCACGGATTGTGGTGTCTTAATTGAAACTGTTATTATTAATAGATTGTCTTCAAAGAAAGTAAACTTTTAGGTAAATGCGATTCCTTGTTTTATTATTTAAAAAATACACACACATACACACGAGTGTGTGTTTAGTTTAGTAATAGAGTAAAATGAAACCGATAAAAAAAAAATCAAGAATACTTAATAATAAAAAAGTAAAAAGTCTGGGAGCAAAAGAAAAATGTAGAATGTACCAGCTTGTTCTCTTCCCGTGCAGATTATTAAAACCAATCACGGGAAAGGGCTTAACAGGAATTCTCACAGGTAGTTGTAACTGATTTAAATACTTCTCATAATTTCTGTTTATCATAATCTGTTTTTCTTTTTCATGAAAGAGAGAGGCAAACGAGCAGGCGGGTCACGTAATGTTAAGTAATCACTGCTGCCTATAGACACCTGCAACACCCGGGGATCACCCTTACAATCTGTGACACAAATCACAAAAACAGTCGCCGACCGATTACTCCAATTTTCCGTGAGTGTTCCTTTTAGGATGTACGTGCTCGCTAAGATAGAATGTTGCAAAATTCTCACGAGATCGGGAATTATGGGACGCAAGCGTACCTGCGGGTTACAGCTAGTTCATACATACAAATATTCTAACAGATAAGAACACAGGAAACATAAAACACAAGCAAGCAATGGTTTGCCGAGATGCGACTCTTTCTAATATGTTTTATGCTATTGTTACGGCCATTGTGAATTTTTGTCAATCTGTTTTATCGTACTTGCTTTGTGTTCTGACAAACATATTCCTTCTCTTCTTTCTACTACATCAGCTTTATTTTTAAGGCAAAGAGTTCAAAATTGAACGGCAGAAAGTAAAAAAAACAAAAATGGTCGGGTTATATCTAAAAGATGACAATAGATTCAAATGACTATATCTCCAAAATCTCTGTCATTGTAAAGAAACTAAAAAGCGTTGGAGTTATTTATGTTTTTTTCTATCTAAAATTCGTGTGTCCGTCTGTTGTTACAAGTGGTTTAGATATCAAAAGATACAAGTCTGATAAAGTGAATAACGTTTGAAGATGCTCTGTTATTGTTCCTCCCACAAAAATAACGTGTTTTACATTTTATTCAGAGATCAAGAATAATGTAAGAAAAATAATGGTGAAACGGTATTTGGCGTTGCATTTGCTTTCTTTTTTATTGTTCTTATTAAAATTAAGGTTTTTTTATGGAAAAGGGAGGCAAACGA
>JADGIL010002390.1:0-22451 GCA_020352625.1 Cactoblastis cactorum
ATACCAAAACCAGCCCGATACAAATACTATAGCCAAAGATATTTTATTACAAGTTCATACATACTATAATGCGAAAAGACTTTTTCCCCGACCTAATATTTCGACAAGTCGTTTTAATTTAACGCTAAAATGTTAACATTTATATACGATAATACCAATAAATACTGTTAATCAGCTCTGTATGAGAATAAATAGGATTAAAATCTAACGACCTAAGCGAAAATAAACATGAACCTGTAGTAAATTATAAAATCACAATATTAAATTTTTAACTTTAAGAGAGCTTTTGAGTATTTTAGGTATAAATTATTTCATCGAAAATTAAATTAAAAACGATTTAGCAATTTGTTAACCGTAATTGTTTAGTTCTTGTTTATTCGCCTTATAATTTGTCGCTCTAGCTAGATCAATACAAAAATAATTATTTTGAAATAGATTATAAAAAATGCATAAAGTATAACTTTTCTGACGCCGTCGCTACGCCGTAGCGTCTCGTAGCAGCTACGTCGTAGGCGGTGTCGAAACTGGCCGCAGCGGGGTGTGGGGCAGATCGTATCGATTGCCCCCCTCGTGCCCTCAACGTGACCCAACTAGTTTTAATACGTTCCTCTCATTATATGCATATTTCTACATACGATCGGAAAACGCTAGAATTATACTCGTATTTTTTTCATGTAACTGAGCAATATGCGACAGAATCATATATATAGAAACTGCTTTTTTAATTATATTTTTATAACAACTAGAACAGTTGCAGATTAAAATATAAAAATAAGCTTTAAAATGAGTCATTTTCATAGGAGTTGTTACGTAACCATGACTTTTTTGGTGAACAAAAAGGTTAAGCCCCGGCGTTTGAGGCAAAGTCCTGAGTAGGACTGTCGTGTCAGCTCTGCGGCTTGCGGGGCGCGCATGCGTCCACCCTCCCCCCACCACCCTCTGCCCGCAACACGGAAAACTTTTCCCCGACATAGCTATATGTACCGCTCACCCGTCGGTAACACTTTTTGCCCCCCCAGTGGGTAGGGGAGGCAAAAGTTTTGCAGCCCGGCTCGGTACTCCGTACACATCGCTCTTCCACTTTTTCCTGTATATTGAAATGGAGGTGCGGAGAAAAGAGTAGAAATTTAGAAGCTGTCGTACAAATTTTAATGAGGAGTGAGAAGGTGAATTTGTGTAACGAGCGCGCGGCCTTTGTATGGGCATTTTAATGTTCAAGTTTGAATTGGGAGCGTTCAATTTGGTATATTACACATTTCGATGATGAAAATGTTCGGTGTTTTTGTCGTTGTTAGACCTAAAAGTGTCAAGAATCATAGGATTCGATTCGTTCGTAAGGTTGATAACCCGTGGAGAGACAATCTGCATTATGGATGACCGTTGGTCAGTGAAGAGGTGCCGGGGTCAAGATATAGTTAGCGCTAATCATGATTAACCCGACCGCTACTTCATCACGACTCCTCTATTCGATAACGATGGTGAATTATTAATCGCGAGAATCTCGGTTTGTTTGCAGCGGGTCCGAGCAAACTTATGAATATTGTATCGATTTTCTTGGGTGTTCTTCGTGTTAATTGCATGGGTTATTTAACCAGTCGGAAGCTGTCATGAGGCTGAAGTCTGGGTACATCCATCACGAGCTGCAGTGACCCCACGTTATCTCGAGCCGGCAGACGAGACCCGGCCGTGACTGATGACCCGACTTAATTAAATTTTATGATGCCCAACTATTTGACTAAAAATATGTTAACTACTTGTTGTGCAATAAAATGTAATAGTGGCTATCACAGATTCTGTAGTTTCCCCGCCTACAAAAGGGAAAAGTTAAAATAAAAGAAAGAAAACCGCAAATACTTTTGAGTCTTGAAATATTAAGTGACAAATATTTGGACAAGTCTTGTGATTAAATATTAATATTAAAAGCAATTATTATGCACATAAACAAGAGTATAGATATAATTCATGTTTTATAAATTTGAATAAAACATGATGAAAATTATCTGTTCGAACTATTTATTTAAATGGTGGTAGAGCAATTTTAAATTTTAAACATGAGATAAAATTTTAGACTTAATTCAGTTTTGTAAATTATTTAATAAACAAATAAACCAAAAATCCGCATAAAATAATCTATTTACATATTCCGTCCTGATATAGTCGGCTATTCAGTACAAACAAACTCCAACTACATACAAAATTCAAGGAATAAAGACAAGCGGTGTCGTTTCACAGTTCTGTGGATCAAAGCCGCAATTAGAGCCTTAAATAAACTAACACGAGGGTTTAAAATAGCAGATGTCGAGAATAGAGATGATGACTCAGTTAATAGCTAAATATTCTATAGAAATTGAGAAATATTTATCATTAAAATAAAGCCATTCTCCTTGTTCATGTGCTCATAGTGCGTTCTTAAATAATTTAATTTTAAATTTTTCTATATTAAATGATGACATCACGGAGGTCATTATGAAATATTATTATTTTGATTTATAATTTTTGTTACAGTCCAAAAACCATCGAAGAATCCAAGGTACATATTTATCACAAGTTGTTGGCAGATCATCTTTATAGACGTATTTTAAAGAGGTAAATGTACATACGACAAGTAATGGATGAAGTAAAATATGTGGCAATGGAAAGAGAAAATTGAAAGGAACTCCACCGATAAGAACCTAGCTCTTAAAAGAAATGTTAATGATTTGTTAGTCTAATATTAACACATTCTTTTGGGATTAAATAAATATAAATTTGTACATTAAAAATACATATTACTTATATCCTGTTCCACAAAATAGTATAAAAGTTACTTCAATTTAAATTCAAAAATAGAATACCATATTCGAACTTTGCTTTCAAACATTTGGAGCTAAGCCATTTGTTACAGATAGAACGGAACGTCGGAATAAAATTATTTCAATTGATGTTTTCGATTCAATTTTGTATAATTAAAATTTATTGGAGCCAAACTTTTCGAGTGGCGTCTATACTTTAATGAACAAAAATAGAGTCTAGTCTAGACAATTCTGCTATTGTTGTAATGGCTTTTTATTTTACATCAGATTTGTTGGTCTACCAAAAATTTTGACTACCAAGTTGTCTAGTGTGTAATGATAATGTTACTAAAGTTACAACATTCTGAAAATAATAGTCACAAGTGTGTCGCATTTTGTATTTTAATGCATTTTGTACAATATCACAAAACGCGAGTGTCATAAAAACTAAGTAAAACATATAGCACGTATTATTTTTTACCGCGGTATATTTGTTAACAACCCCCGGTACAAACTGACAAATAAATAAACGTCAAACGTCACCGCTTCTATCGGAGTTCACGGTGAAACAAAAGAATGTCGCGACATTTAGCCAAAGACGGGCCCATAACTCAGTCTCGCTGGAGCTACCCGCTCAGATTTATTGGAGCAATTGACAAAGTGGCAAATGGCCCATTAGAAATTAGGAGTTTCGCGAGAAACGAGCACCCACCACCGAAAAATGTACCGCAATATTTTCCACTGTAACCAAAATTGTTGGCAATAAATAATATCCAAATGTGCTTAACTTCATTTCGAAAGAAACGTTTTGAAAAAGGAACACTTTATTCTTTTATTTTCAAATCGTGAATGGAACAACTTGTGGCTAATATCTATAATAAATTCGAATAATCATCTCAAAACAAATAAAGATCCTAATCGAATACAATAATCGTAATAATGGAATCGCATGAGATGAGACGGGGAACTAATTCTATGAATGTTTTCAGTCGATAGCTTACGACATGTTTATTGTCATTGAGTAATAAAAATGCGTCTAATGACTCGGGAAACTCTGCAGGGCTGAACCGGGATTGTCTCACTATTTCATATATGGGTCAATAAAATTTTATGTTCAGTTAAACTGAGTTAAACGGTCGGCTTTTCCAACAAAATTAAGCCTAATTTTGTTAATACTCTCCTGGAATTTGTTTATCACTGATATAAATTGCATAGCTATATTTATAGATCTCAATTCCCAATTCATTTGTCATACACCACATGCATATTTAATGCTATTTTGAAGTTAGCAATAACATGAGGGTCTTATTAAATAAACCTTTAGATATATAACCTTAATAAGCAATAATGTACAATAAACCTAATAATTAAAGGATATTTTGGTTACCAAATGAGGAGGGCGGAGATTTTTTACAGGCCGGCAACGCTTCTGTAACCCCGCGGGTGTTGCAGTTGTCTATGGGCGGCGGTGATCACTTAACATCTCGTAACCCGCCTGCTCGTTTGCCTCCCTCTGACATAAAAAAAGGAAACAATATAGAGATATAAAAATCCCTTTGTAAATCAACTCCGCATTATTATCAAAAGATAAACCAAAAATAGAACATAACAAGACACTTTATTTTTAAAACCGTTTGCAAACACATCAGCGGGTGTTTCGTATAAAAAGATTATCTGGTAAGGACGGAGCGAGTAAACAGATTATAAAAAAGACGTCGCGATCCCTCAGGCCATGGCGTTGTATTCATAGGGACACACTTAATGTTACTCCCGGAATTGCAGGGAATTGTCTCTGCTATGGGAGAATTCCGAATTACCCCGCGTTGTTGTTTTGTGCCGCAAAATTATATTCCTTTTTTGTAATCTCGAGGCGTTTTCTTTTTAAAATATATTTTGTATTTTTATATTGAATGCAAAAAAAAAATTGTAAATTTTATAATTAAAGTTTTGTAGATGTTGCGGTATACCATTTTTGCTCACTGTTATTTTTTGAAGGCAAAACGAAGCACTACAGCCAGAGTAAAGCAAGTTAAATATACTACATGCAGCCTAATTAAATATTTGTACTTTAAACCACAACTTATTCCAATATTCGAGTATCAAAAAGAGAGTTCGATCTAAAATCTTCATGGAAACTATCGCAAACAAACAGATTTCCCCTTTGAACCTGTTTTTCGTGTTCCCGCGGGTACAATGCGTCGATGTCCCATGTTACTCCTCCCCCGCGCAGGCCCCTTCCCGGGACACTCGTGCGCGACGGTAAAAAATAATTGCTTCCCGTAGCACGCCGTTACAATACAAACGTCGAAAAAATTTTCTTCAATTTTCTCGAAATTTCGTGGTTACGATTTTAGGGTACACAAATTCAAAAGTTTTATAATTTGTTATTTATTCGAATTTTGAATATATTAGACGATTGTTGTCATGTTTACTACTTTTTATTAAATATTAAAAACAAAAGGTAAAATATACACATTATCAAGTCCTTATCCCATATGGGGTAGACAGAGCTAAGAGTCGCGAGACTCGAACCTCGGCCACACTTAGAAAAAGGTGGGCATAAGTATTGGTAGAGTAGATTCAGATATAGTGACAGGTTACTAGCCCATCGCCTATGAGAAATTCCATTTCAGGTCCTTTCCCTTGATATACTGTTACAATCTGCGCGGAAAAAGAGTATATTCTACGATTTTCTTTCGCTTCCAGACCAGCATGGAAGCAAAGTAAAATATTAATATTAGAAATGAGCATTTAAACCACAAGAACGACTTTATTTTGTGGTCATTAATTTCTTAATATCCTTAGAATATTCGTCTTTTAATCGTGTCATCAACCTTATTATTATTATATTATATTATATTCTCGAATGTAACTAATTGTGACCTGTATGTTTTAATGAATTTGTAATAACTTAGAGGCATTTATCATCAAAGTTTAGCGACCTCAAATAGTCGAATATGATAATATGAAGACGGAAATTTCCTTTATTATAATTCAATCAAATTGAATGGCAACATAATCCAAGGTAGCAATATTAAATATAAAATCAAAATTTTATGGTAATAATGAAACAGCATAGTAGTCTTGCCAACTTCTCAATAGTTAATCTATGTTCATTCTCGATTTGGTGCAAATGGCTACCTATCGGGAGCAAACAATGGATGCACTCGGCTGCAAGCTGACTTATATTGAAGATGTATTGTCTAAAACGGAATGGGTATTGGTATTGCTCATACAAATTTAATTTAGCATCTGCTTATAGAAAATTAATAATACAAAATACGTTTTACGTATTAATGATTAATACCAAACACGTAATCACAGACATGAAGCGCGTGATTATTATAAATATGTTTTAATTAACTAAAGCCAATTTAAATATAATTTTAGTAACGGAATCTGACAGCGCTATACCAAACGCTAATAATAAAGTAAACAAAAATACAGGGAAAATCACGTAGATTTAGCCCCAAATTAAGTTCAAGAATTGTGTTATAGGATACTAACTGAATGACACTATATTTCATAAAAAAATACATACAAAAATTCAAGACCCAGACTAATCAGGAAAAGATTATTTTCTATCATGACCTGGCAGAGGATTGAACTTGGACTTCCTGAGTAACGGTCAGGTAGATAAACCATTATACCATGGAGGACATCTACATATATACAGTAATACAATCCAATAAATCATTGATTCATATTTTTTCAATTAACCTGATTGGGCTATAATCGACTTAAGAGTTTGCGACAAATAAGTCGAGTGCTCACGTGAGTCCCATTCAACAAGTCAACCGCATTGTACGAGTCCCAATCAATCATAATCACGGCCTCTTTCACGTCGACTAATGGCGCGCAAAATGGCGGAATGCGTTTAAAATTCGAACACTCGGGGCACATTTGGAGGTAACCGTTCGGAAACAGGCACAAAGAGAGCGTCTGCCGCCTGATCCATCATGTGTCGCGGTTACATTCGACGCGGTTTTTGAACGATTCCGCTTTCAGCAAATGAAAATAGGAGGAAAATAGTGTAATATTTCTGTTGTCACAACTTTTTAAATTTTCTTTGAATGAATTGTGAAATCGATCAATGTTTGTGACTTTAAAGTTTTAATTTTTTTGTATTTTCTATTGAAAAAGGAAACATATGATATTCCAAAGAATTCAATTAAAAACCAAGCAGCATTTTTAAACAAGAATTTTTAATCTCATCAGGTAAGTACGTACTACAATCAACCGCGTCGTTGGCTCTGTTATTTTAATTTTTCCATTTTTCCCCACAGAGAATGTCTTTGAAACTGTTCAAATGATGCGTGTAATATCAAGGTTTGTTCACTTTTGATGTGAGGAGAGGGGTACAGCCTGCAGTATGTGCTTGTACATTTTAGATATATATATATATATTTATTTTATTCTCTCCACATTCACGCAATGAGTTTATACTTTGAGATTATTTTTTATAAATAAGTTTTATTCAAAAAAACTTTTACACATGCTGGATAGACGGAGCTGTGATAAAATTATTCTTAAGATCACCTTTAAATTGCATAGACATTTTAATTTTGATTTTTAATAGTAAACGGAACTTTCTCAGATAAGCAATTTATTAATAGAACATGTTTTGCGTATATTTTAAAAATTTCAACATAGACCGAAAATTTGGTTTTTATTTATTATCAGACTAACGTATAAATATATTTTAACTCCTTTTGATCTCCATGACTTATTAAGAAATTCAAATTAAAAAAATATATATATAGTCATAATTTCAAAAGCCAGTCTCGACTCTCGCGTATATATTTTGTAAACACTCTTTTCCGAGGCTACCTGAGTATTTGTCTCGCAGTTGTTTGTTGTTCAAATTCTTCAACTTTCAGTGTAGGTGACGGTAAGTCTTGTTGTCGACTACTTAGTTCAGAACTCCGTCGAGCCACAATTCTATGAACTTCATCAGTGTTCCTGTTTAAGTAAAATAATTTCTGAATTTTTTTTGCGTTGCGCCGATACTTCATTATTTACTACGATCGATAAATTTAAAATTACATTGCTGTTTTAGAGTTCTTAAACATTAATATGCATTGTCTTTGCTATTAATTTAAATGACCTTATCTGACTATAAAGGTAAATTAAATAAGTGTTCAATCCGTATATCTCTTTATTTTACACGTTTTCACAGTAGTCCATTCTCAGACGCCAGAATGGCGGCTATCAGCCACCATGCTCCGTCCGGTGAGTGGGAGAGTCGGAGGCCCAACTTCTTCGCAGGTTTTTATGGGCCGGCAACCCTGCGGGTGTTGCAGTTGTCTATACGTCTGCTCGTTTGCCTCAATACATAAAAAAAAAAGATATCCGAGCATGGGGATTATTGAAATTCATCACACACCTTAACTTGAATTCACATGAACTGTGTATAGTAGATGTGTGGCCGATGGTAGCCAATGTCCGGGTGTTGTTAAGTCACTTATCCGAAAACTTTAGGTAACAAAGTTACATCATATATCAGAACATTCTAACACCAGTGTGTTAGAATGTTCACACCAGTTTATATGAAATTACTCTCTCTAAATATAATGTCTAAGTAAAAATAAAATATACAATTTCCCGCGGTTTTACCGTCCGTTCCCGTTAAGACCAGGGATAAAAAGCCTTTGTCACATCTGGATATAATAGTTTTCTAAGTTCTTTTCTATGATAATCCCTTGCACACAAACAAACAAACTCCTATTTATGATATTAGTATAGGTACAGATAAAATCTACTACTCCAATCTGACTAAAATCTTAACATCTCTACCCCGTACACAGGAAATTAAATTGAAACTGGCCATACACAATTATTGTGCATGATAAACAAAGCTTCGGACCCTCGTCCATTTTTATCCCTTACTAATTGTAATTTCATTGATAACAGAGTTTACAGTTTGACCGGTCCATTAGGACAAACAAGGTGGCGTCCGGCCTTTTGGGGGTATTTATAACCTTAGTGTAGTTGCGGCAATAATTTCATTAGTAAGGCACAACTACTGGCGGACAAGACAAATGGTAGCCATTAGTGGACCTAACGACGCCCCTCGTCAGCCCCCAAACTTTTAACGATGAGAATCAAAGTAAATACGAACGTTATCTTGCCGATTTCGCGTAATCATAATTCTAGGTGGGCAAGGGTTCGTAATAGGATGTAGTCAGCAGGTCCTAATTAATACATCGGAGTTAGCCATTCAGCCTTTGTAAGGGATGGATTAGCCATTAGCAAATATTATACTTACACTTAAGCCGACTGGTCAGATTGTTTACTTTATAAAATATTTAATTAGGTTTGCTATGAACAAGAGACGACAAGACAAGATAGTATCCAAACAGTAGGTAGGAGTTTAAATACCTTACAATAGGTTTAATTTAGTTTGAACTTTCGGTCTTTATTGCAATAAAAATACGTAAAAAAGTAAATACACGAGTTTAAAGGCTGTTAGTCTCATGCATTAACACGTCTGTATCCCTTGGAAGGATGACAGAGTTAAGAATCGTGAGATTCTAATGTCACGTTAATTTTGATTTATAAGAATTATTATATAATAAGTATTTTTGAATTATAAGAATTTTGATTCAGATATATAACAAGTTTCTAGACCATCGTCTTTAAGAACATTCCCTGCTTTTGCCCTGGATTGTCTTTTAGATTCGGCATGAGAAAAAAAGCTGCTGGAAAATTCTATGTTTTATTTTGCTCCCAAAATAGTGTGTCAGTCACATGGATAGGTCACGAAAAAAAAAACATTTCAACATAACCAATAAGTATTCAAAAGCGAAATATTTCCTCATCGCACGTAACAAGCCCAACTGTCCTAAGGTTTCATTTGGCAAACAAACTTGCGTAAGAAAATTCACAATAAACCGTTATTACAGACGACGCGTGTCCAAATGACACTTTCCGATGAGTTTACAAATATAAACTTGCGATATGAACACAATAAAACGTCAGTGATTCGCGGAATGTGTCGGGGTTGCCAGCTGCCTCGGACAATCAAAACTTTGGATGGAATTTTCTGCTTAGCGTCCGGTGGCCGGGAACTAACCCGCCTTGGTATTATTTCTCGAGATTGAATGCAGCATCACATTGTTGTCGGTAGCAATGGCTATGAAATTTTGTTTAAAATAATCAACGCACTTTTTAATCAATGCAAGGATTTTTAATGCAAAAGTGAGGCATTATTGGCGTTAACTCACGCTAACGCTTGACTAAAATATTTTATACGTACAAATGCATTACGAGTGGAATTGATAAAACATTTATACAAAAATTTTATATAAGTAAGTATACGTACATATATCAATCAGTATCGTTTGAAGGATATTGTGAATATTCGAAATATATAGCCGCATCAATAGCATTAAAAAAAGATTTATATGACGTTGCAATAACTAAATAAAAACAACAACCACAATCTTAAAATAGTTTTACACTGAGCAATAAATTTACGCCACAGAAAAAGCCGAAATACTCATCATAACTCCTTATAACGTTCCCTTCTAAGGGCCGCCTCCCACGGGACGGCGAAAAATCAGTCTCGATTCGGTGCGACCTCGCGTTATTGTGTCCGGCCTCGGTCATTAGGGCCCATTCGTGGCCAGTAACTTCTCCTGGCACACCCTAATGCGTCCGCAATATGTGGATACCTAAATAGAAGAGACTTTTCTTATTTCGTTTCTTGAGTTTCCATGATCATTAACTAAGAAAATGTGATGGGATATTAAGTAATAAGAAAGTAAATAAAAATTTTATTGAGAAACTCAATAAAATTAGTTTTCATCTAGCAAATTCCATACGTATTAAAAAAAAAATTAAATGTTAACTAAATGTTTTTTTTTTCTTTTTGGTACACCTTTAAACAAACTACGAAAGTAAAATAATAAGTATTTAATTTTAAATATGTTTGGTAGCAGTACCAAAAATAATTTGAAAATAACACACTTACACATTATAAACTACGATATTGTTATTATCAAAATTTGAATAAATATAAAATAAATTATTTCTTGTAATTTCTTATTTCAGCTACCACCAATCAGCTAAACGTGGCCTTTGAGTCCCAAAGAAAAATACCTAGCCCATACGGGAAGAATACTTGATTCTGAATCTTGTCATTAAATCTAGAATAACTTGTAGAAACGCTGTTCATAAGACATAATAACTACGATCCCGAAAGTTAAATAACACGAAGACACATCAAAAACAATCCATTATAGGCAGAATAAAGCTTATCAAAGTGAACAGCTACACTGTTAATCCGTGACTGTATCGGGGCCGTCGCGTCCGATGCCTCTCATTACGCTCATTACCTCGCCTCGTGTACAGGGGCCTTAATTTGGATCGCCCGATTTGTTGACTTACAAATTGATGGATCTACAAGAATTATCTTATTCGTTTTTCTTACAATTTTACCTTATATTACTTTTTTTATAAGTTATGGGCCCACCCGTGCCCACTTTGTATTCTTCTATATATTCTTATGCAAGCGATGACATAAAAACAGTTTTCGGCATGCAATATTCAACGATAAATAAAATGTGCAATATAATATAGATAAATAAAGGTATTCTTAAAAATAGACGTCATAAATGCTTAAGTGGACTGCAATCAACAGAAAACAAATTCCAACAAAAAGTTTAAGGGTACTCAAAGGGAATAAACGAGTCCCTTTTATTAAGGCTCTGCTATCAATTTTTTTTGTTATGAGGCTGCATCTCATGAACTGTTATTTTGTGCTTCTATTACCAATATAACAAAAAATTAGTAAAAACAAAATAAATATTTTATCCACACAACAAATGTAACTTTTCCCTGATTTTATAGAAAATGGTATGTAACGCTACGTACATGAGTGCGACTCACACTTGCTGGGCTTTTTTTTCTATTTTACTCCTCAATGTTATCATACAGATTACTAATAAGCTGCATATTTGTAAGGGGTAGGAAGAGCTCAAGTGATGTCAGCTCATTTACGGGGCTATAAGTTGATGAGCACCAACGTTCCTTATGTACAGGATGTTTTTCATTCTCGTTTTATTTTTAACGAATATTGTAACGATAATGACGTAAATAGTCAGTGCACAAGGAACAGCCGCGCCGCGACGTTCCTAGTACTCGCCCTGAAGATGGCCTTCTGAATAGGTCGAAACGGTCGTCGGCGTTACCGACTAAAAATGAACGTGACTATAGCCGTGCAAATATATTAATTATGTCTTCTTGCGTGACTTTCAAAAATATATATAATAGGTTCCGAAATTACTCAACCAATTGAAGAATTCTTTCACCAATAGAATCCTAAATTTTCTATGATGAATATAGACTATAGAATTTTTATTAAGCCTTCGCAAAGCCGGGGCGGGCCGCTAGTAGAAAAATAACCTAGAGAGCATGTAAGAAAGTAGCTCACTCTGCGTGATGAGTTGCGCGATGAGCATCTCCCGGTTCTGCAGCTCCTTGCGCAGCGACTCCAAACCCGCCTCCCCCTCCGTGCGCGCGCCCCCTGACAGCAGCTCCACCTGGCGGGCGGCTTGTCACGTCAATGAATACAGTCAAAAAAAGGCTTTTGTCGGAAGTCCTAAACTTCAAACGGCATAATAGTTTCAATGTTCCGCAAAAAAAAAATTAAAGCAAAGTAGTGTTAGATGCCCTCTTAGGCTTAGCACGCACTATGTTTAAACGCGAGCGGTTTAGGAATAGCTGCAAACGCGAAACCGCATACAAACACCCACTGCGGCTAGCGTTTTGATTAATTTTATAACAGTACCATTATGGAATTAGGGAGAAAAAATCGCACGTTTAGAAACCGCGATTAAAACGTGCAAGTTAAGTTTTTTAAATCAGTCACTGAAAAATGTCGTAAATGCTTGTACAGTAAACTCATGTGCTACATTTTATGGCCTCTACATTACAGTCTAATCGCGGCGCATGCGAAGCCTCGCGGTCACCTGGTGCTTGAGGGCGTGGTTGAGGTCCTGCAGGCGGCGGCAGTCGGCCTGCAGCCGCAGGCGCGCGGCGCGCTCCAGGCGCTCGCGGCGCTCGCTGGCACGCACCAGCTCCTCGTGCGCAGCGCGCACCTTCTCCACCTCCTCCTCCAGCTGCCGCCACCGAGCAATATAGCCCCAAATAAACTTCTAGATACATACTAACTCGACGATACTATTTTTTATAATAAATACATTTTTAGGTAAACCAAATCCAAGACAGAGGCCGATCAAAAAAACCACCGGCCAAGTGCGAGTAGGACTCGCGCACGAAGGGTTCTACTTAACCAAATGAGTTGTTATTTGATAACAATATGCTTTTCTGTAACCCAAAGAAGGGCGTAAAACGTAGACGACGGAATTTTGAACTAGAGGGTGACATTTGGGGGTCCGAAACGAAAATTAAAAAATAAAGTTTGGCAAATTGTATTGTGTTATACACCAAATGAAAGGGCTTATTACAGGAA
This sequence comes from Cactoblastis cactorum, assembly GCA_020352625.1. Taxonomy (NCBI): domain Eukaryota; kingdom Metazoa; phylum Arthropoda; class Insecta; order Lepidoptera; family Pyralidae; genus Cactoblastis; species Cactoblastis cactorum. The sequence goes on from JADGIL010002390.1 coordinate 13,249, forward strand.
TATTAAATATATTTTCCTCATAATTTTCTTCTATTTTATATGCATCAAATTAAAGCACGTAAGAAATAGGGGCAGGAATAAAGATACAGTTTTCACTGGTAACATCAAATTTTAGTATTCACAGTTATAATACTACGGATCTAATTTAAAATTGTACTGCCTCCGTAGCCCAGTCGCCAAGGCGTGTGCTTTGTGATCCGAAGATCGTAGGTTCGAATTCCACTGGGCAGCAATATGGTGAAAATTCAGGCTGGAATCATGAGATTTCATTTAAAATCTAATTTAGAAATACAGATAAGTTTTTTTTATGAAATAGGTGGGCAAGTGAGCAGGCGGGTCAGGTAATTTTAAGTGATCACCGCCGCCCATAGACATTAAGTAGTAAATGATGTATTACAGAAAACTTTCTATTGTCAATAGAGCATATTAATTGATAAAACAAAGCAAATAGTGATAAGCAACGTAACAAAACAATAACTTGTTATCTCAAGCACAGAACTTAATAGTTCGCACTCAAGTAGTTAGCATCTGAACTCAATTGATTTTGATGAATATTATTATACTTGTGTCTTATATCAATAATAGAAATTTATTGATAAATAAATATATAAAGGGATAATTCACACAGATTGAGTTAGCCCCAAAGTAAGTTCGAGACTTGTATTACGGGACACTAACTCAACGATATTATATTTTTAATAAATACACATATAGATAAACATCCAAGACCTTTCAAAACACCAATCAGAAAAAGGCCATTTTCCATCATGACCTGACCGGAGATCGAAGTCGAAACCTCTTCGGTATCGATCGGACAGGTTAACCATTACACCGCGGAGGTCTTCAAACAGATATTTTGTGTCCTAATATCAAAAAATTACACAGCATAGTGTTGTGTTGGAGCCACAATGCTGGTCTTCCGAGAGCATCATTACAAAATTACTTAAAAACTAAAATAAAACACATAAATCGAGACATCAAATAGGTGGCGCTGTGGCGTTGGATTTAATACGACCCGATGATAATGTATATGTAGTGGATGTGTTCTTGTTTACTTTTAAGATAAAGTTCTTTTACACTTGGTTAGCTATCATTTGCTATCGCGTTTGCACTCCAAAGATTGTTCTGTGGTAACATGACAGATAGCAACGTTGACCAATGACAATTATATTAACCTGGATTTTTTTTAAAAATTACGGGTATTTTATTAGTCTATTTGACATTATATTAAGTTTGATGATAGGACGTTTAGAATATTGTCAAAGTCACAATATTTTTATTATTTTTATTCTAATAGACAAGATTATAGCACTCTTGGATCGTCAGTTTGTTCATTTTAATTTGATTTCTCAAAGATTAACGTTATAATCTACTTTAAAATATTTTTACCATCGTTTCCAAAGCGCAAATGGAGAAAAAGTGGTGGAACAAACTCCATTGCAGCATTTTCTTCAGTGACGTCAATTTACAAAAAATAAAGTGTGTAAGACATTATTTTGAAGATAAATTTAATGTCAATTAAAATATTTAAAATGTATTATGACACAAAAGAACAAAAAGAAACTTGCTGGTAGGACTCCATGCCAGTATAAATTAATTGTATGTGTATCAGTAAGTATCATACTAATTAAACAAATATATTGATTTCATAAGAAAATCAACAAATTGCCTGACTAAACTAAATAACACGATGATGCGCCTGACGGACGGCCGCTGTGGTTGGTTGGTGGACGCGAATTGATGACGTCATCACTCAGCGCGCCAATCTGCGCTCGCCGCGCCGCCGCTAGCGAAACTGATTCGAGTTCAAGTTTAGTTCCAAATTCAAATTTGTAACGTGTCTATTTAGTTTGCAATGAACAGTCTGGAATTTAGTTAGACTAATGTGAGTTGCATGTGGGTACACTCCTTTAATTAATTTTGGAGAATTGCTTGTTAAGATCTAGAGGGTTTGTACACTGATTTATTTGTGGCTGCGTTTAGGATTTGTTTTTGTGTTGCACCGTCTGATATGTTAATGAACAATGCAACTGTGTACCCAACTTACCTAATATTCATATGTGAACACAAACAGAGATAATAATGTATAATTGTCTTTATATGATAATTATGTAAAGTTTTACAGTCAAGCCGTATAATTTCTATCCTCGTATACTTGATATCCCATAGATTTGGAATAAAAATAAAGAACAGTGAATAAATACTGTGTGATAAAATTGTTTTTTTTATTAGTGCTTAATATTTATAAGATAATTTTATTCTGGTTTCAGAGTAACGCCGGCGATACGGGCCATTGATCAGCGCGTTCCAACAGCACGCGCTTGACCGGCGGCGGCGGATCACTGTCAAATGCACAGATCGTAAAAACATAAGGTGAAATTAGTTTTTGTATCGCGCGTTTCGTTGCAATGTACAGTTGTGTAAAATCTTCATCATGGAACCAAACTGAATAAGAGGATTAGCTGTTTATTTTTATGGAAAAGAGTGCAACGGCGACGTCATCGTAGAAGACGACGGCGCGCGTCTCATGAACGCCGCGATTCAACTACGAGACTATGAAAGGTAACTACTGTTTATATACGCGCGCGTGTTGTCCGCGCTGATCCAACGTGTTACTCTGTAACCAGCCTTAAAAACAAATTTGAGAGATAAATAACTAGACTAATCAGACGAAAACATATAAAATACACATAAGACGTTATTTTAAGCTGTAAAACTTGAAAAAGCTCCATATATTTTATTAATATTTAAATAACTTAAAACAAAACCCTACATTCGGCAACCCGACGCCCTTTCCACAATGTAGATCAAAATAAATTATTTCGTTTAACGCATAATATATTCTTCTCATTATCACAAAGAGCTTGTGTTTAACGGCTCGGAAAAATTTTACCCGACCTTAGAAAGGGATAGCGACACATATATAAGTGAGAGTGAAAAGGATGGTTATAAGATCGGTGTTGCTGTTGAAGGGTTAAATTTTATAGAGACAGGCTTAGTGATGTCATACATTGTCCTAATGTGGACCAGATGTGTAGGCTTCTGTGAAGGTTTTTGTGTATATACTTAACATCCAAAAATCGTTTTTATTAACTTTGCTATGGTTTTTCATAAGGTTTTATTTCGTGTATCGTTGTCTATATATAGGTGTGAGACATACACATGAGTGTGTTTAATCAGGAATGAAATAGGTAGGTATAAGTAACTTCTAAAAAAAAATATGCATCTAAAAGAACTAAAAAATGAAGCATCCAAAAAAATCTGTGCGGGTTCTAATCCTGTTCAGGTCATAATGGAAAACTGGTATTTTTCTGATAGGCCCGGGGCTTGAATGTTTATCTTTATTATGTTATTATTGTTAAATATAGTATTGAGTTAGTATACAAGTGTCGAACTTACTTTGGGACTTTTTTTGTGTGATTTGTCCCTATATACATATTTATATCTAGAAACGCATTTAATATTTTTACAGATACTAGCATAACTCTTCAAATAATAGTCAATAGAAATAGTGGTATTAATTGGAGCAGTCTATTGTTTCCAGCTTTAAGACCCTTCGCAAAGTTAACATCGGTTCTGACACTCGAGTGTGGAGGGTAGAGGTAAGGAGGGAATTATTACATTATAACAAAAAAAAATACATTAAAAAGTAGCCTATCTTTTATTCTAGGTCGTAGTCCTTCGTTGTGCCAAATTTTATCCAAATCCGTTCGGTAGTTTTTGTGTGATGCGCGTACAAGCAGACAGAGAGACAAAAATTGTAAAAACAATCGTTTTGGCTTCTATAGGTCCTATAAAAAGCCCCTATATATGTTTTTCTTAAATATACCCCATGTACAGACATAGCTCAGTTACAATTTTATTATATGTATGTTTAGATAGATTATATTTTATAATTTTATTATATACGTATATAGATTTACCCATTAAGTATATATTATGTCCTTATATATGTATATTTTAATAGATATTATAATTTTAGGAGTGCTAGCAATTTGCTGTACTCCTTACCTCTAACCTCCCCAGTCCCCACACTCGAGACGCAAATTAACGACACGACGGAGGACCCTCGTGTTAATTGATAAGTTCCTTCGATGCGACTGAAAAATGTTCCTACATTTATTGTATTTGTATCTTGACGATTCCTTTGCTGTTGATTGACTCAATCGATACCTACATTATAATAGAACTGAAGACCGGCTTTGTCTGTACTTAGGAGATACCTATTTAGGGGAAAAAAATTATGGGTCTTTTTAGGACCTACAGAAGCCAAAACGATTGTCTTTGAATTTTTTGTCTGTCTGTCTGGCCGTCTGTCTCTATGTTTGTACTCACATTACGCAAAAACTACTGGATGCATTTTATGAGGTTTTCATAGTTGTCTTGTAGAAGATCTAACTTAATATAGCGTTGGTTTCACCTTGATACACCGCTTAGTAGTTAGTGCGGACGACGCGCGACGTCGCGGCTATAAACTAGTTATAAATAAATAACTTACACGCTAGTCTTAACCACCTAAGTATCTCTTTCTATACTTATATATTTAAAAAAAAAAACTAAGTAAAACCTACTCATTTTCTAAAAACATACTCGTATTTGATATTAGCTAATGCCCGCGACTTCGCCCGCGTAGATTACTTAGTACTACTACTACGATAAATTGTATATCTCTCGGGAATCGTACATTTTTCTGGGATAAACAGTAACCAATCTTTTAAGTCATCGTTCATCGCTGTGCCAAATTCCATCCAGATCCGTTCAGTAGTTTCTGTGTGACGCGAGTACAAACATACAGACAGACAAAAATTCTAAAAACAATGGTTTTGGCTTCTATAGGCCCTATAAAGAGCCCCTATATATTTGTTCCTTAAATATCTCCCATGTATAGACATAGCTCAGTTACAATTTTATTATATGTATAGATTATAAGTAAGTAGTTTACAAAAGAAACTTTGTGATAATCCCGAGGAATGCCAGTCTCTGGGCACGAATTTATCAAATTATTATCAGCAATGCACGGAGCAAAGTGAATTCATTATGATGCGAGATTGCAATCTACGCCATAAACGCTAAATTTACTCTGACGTGCTGTCTGTTATTATTGTCTATGTTCACTTCTTAGTCGAATTTACGAGATTCGAGAGTTCGCAATTTCGATTTAAATATAAAAGAAATTACAAATTATTACGAAACAAGTAGCTTAATTCATCCATCTTTTAATCCAGGTCATAGTCCATCGCTGTGCCAAATTCCATCCAGATCAGTTCAGTAGTTTTTGTGTGATGCGCGTACAAACATACATACAGACAGACAGATATGCCAAAAACAATCGTTTTGGCTTCTATAGGTGCTATAAAGAGCCCCTATGTATGTTTTTCTCAAATGTACAGACATAGTTCAGTTACAATTTCATTATATATGTATATAGATAATTACGAAAATCTTTCTCTAAGAACGGGAGGCTTATTGCTGGGATGGAGTTCAGATATATTAAAAGGTTGCTAGCCATAAAAAAGAACTTTCCTTGATTGACTTTTACGATTGCGATTGCGATTTTTTTTTAACCGGAATACTACTATAACTTGAGGGTCGCTAGACTCGCTCCATCAATAAGCCGTTCTGGGAAGTCGTAAGGAGGTTGTACACTAGCGATATTAGCTTTCCAAAGTTTTATTTGTTTTTTTATGTTTGTATTGTCTGATTTGTCCCTATATATTTATTTATATATTACTATATAACTTATTAATATATCACAGGACTTCTAAACAACTCTTTATTGCACTGAATAAAAAAACATAAAAGAAAAAACATTATGCCGTGGAAATTACAGATTTATTATATCGTGTGAATTTGTGTACTGTTAATAAACAAATTATATAAGTCCCAATTAAATTTTTTTATATTTATATGTAATACAATCTGTCCCCACTGACATTCAGCAATAATTTAGAATCTTAGTTTGTTATTGTTGGCTTGTACGAAACCCGTCCATTGACGAGTTCGCTTACTCACGACCACAGCAAATTCTGTGGGATTTTTGGCTTAAGCCTGCGTCACATTTCTTGTTGAAATACAGGTCCTTTGCAAGAGAGTTATGGTTCTTTTTATGTTAGAGGGAGGCAAACGAGCAGGCGGGTCACGTGATGTTAAGTGATCACCGCCAGCCATAGACAACTGCAACACCCGCGGGGTCACAGAAACGTTGCCGACCTATAAGTCGGGTATGAAGTTGGGCCTCCGGCTCTCCCACTCACCGGACGGAGAATGGCGGCTGATAGCCGTGCTGTATGGTGCTGTTCAATTCTTGATTTATAAGATTTTATTGAAAAATATTTTAGTACTACACTGAATTATAATTTAATAATGCAATGGAGTTTAATTCATTCATTACTTCAAGTGACTATATGTTTTATCTCCATACAATGTGACAAAAAATAATACCTCCAAAAATTAAAGAAATAAGGAAAAGAATTTAAGTATTTCGTGTAGACTTGCCCTAATACTCTCGCTATGTTTATTTATAGGACATTAGAAAAGACGGATACACGTCTGTAAGAGGCCTGTTGTTAGGTAGTTACTTTAGAAAATGCTCAATTTTCGAGAGAATTACTGACTTTTATAAGGTTTTTGATAGTTTATTGGTTCTTAAAAATTGTTTATTTTTGCTTCGATAGATAAAAATTATCGCCAAAAGTCAATTGTTATATTATAGCTATACGTAATTAACTGTAGACGTTCTGAAATTTATTAATTTATTTATATACTTCAGTAATTTTTAAACATACGTATTTTTTTACATAGCTAGAAACTACCAGCGATTCGGAACGACTACTACTCGATAGAATACGCCTAAAGAAACTCAGCAGAATTTATTTAAGGTATATAAAATTGATCAGATGATGAACAAATATTTGATTTTATTTTATTTGATACCATGTAATCTACATATTTTTTATAATGTTGTTTATAAACAAACGTTTTTTCCTAATAAACAAAAAAAACAGGCTTGTGGCCCACCTGAAGGAAAGTGGGTACCGCAACCTATGGATACCTCCAATACCACACATACATACGTTGCCAACTTTGAATAAGATCTAAATGCCCCCGCCACCTGACATCATAGCCAATAAGAAGCCACATCACCAATACGACATCGGAACCTTCAAGAAAAGAGCGTATAAATCCATTAAAAGCCGGCAACGCTCCTGTGACCCCCCGGGTGTTGCAGGTGTCTATGGGCGGCGATGATTACTTAACATCACGTGACACCCCTGTTCGTTTGCCTCCCTCTGTCATAAAAAAGGGTACCGTATCCATTCTTCTTAACCGGGGAAGACCCGAAACGCCTCTAGTTAACAATTCTGGGGTCATCAGTTATTCAATAAGTTCAGGCGAGACAGTTTGCCAGAAAACTTAGAACTCGGGGAAGAACTGCTTTTTTCATATCTTTAAATATTGCAATTTGTCTTTTGACGTCTCTTTATTTTTATAAGATTTAAAAAGGAAGAAAAATTATGTATGTTCTTTTGTAATGAACAGAGAGCGCTTATAAAGCTGCCATTTTTGGTCGTAAATAATAAATAAATAATATATGTAAATATATAGGGACAAATCACACAAATTGAGTTAGCCCCAAGGTGAGTTCGAGACTTGTATTACGGGATACTAACTCAACGATACTATACATAAGTATTTTAAAATAAATACATATATAGATAAACATCCAAGACCCAAGCAAAACAGAAGAAGGTCATTTTCCATCATGTCTTGACCGGGGGTCGAACCTGGGACCTCCTGAGTATCGTACGTTAACCGTTACACCACGGAGGTCATCAAATATACTTATGTAGTATCAGTTTTTCAATTATTGTCACTATACGCTTGTTTTGTTTTGTATAAGTATTAAGTAACACAATCTCATTTTTCGTTACCTAAAACAAACATATTTTATATGATTGTTTTAGGTAACGATTTTCAATATATTTATTCATATTTTTGTAACGACTTTAGGAAGATAAGTCAAATCTATACATATAAATAATAAAATTGTAACTGAGCTTTGTCTGTACATGGGAAATATTTAAGAAAATTATTTATAGGGGCTTTTTATAGGGCCTATAGAAGCTAAAACTATTATTTTTAGAATTTTTGTCTGCCTGTACATTTGTACAAGCATCACACAAAAACGACCGAACGGATTTGGATGAAATTTGGTACAGAGATGGACTACCACTTATAATAAAAGATAGGCTACTTTTTATCCCGAAAAAATTTACGGTTCCCGAGGTATATAATTTTTTGTAAAATCTACGCGGACGAAGACGCGGGCTTTAGCTAGTACATAATATACCATTGTATATCTTAACATTCAAGTTACAGCTTTTCTAAAATTAATCATTGATTTCTCCGAATTTTCTTTTCGACTACTTTTCTAAAGGTTAGACAACAAATTGAATTAGTGAAACAAAAACTTTCCAGTCTTTGTATTTGTTAGAGGTCAGATTCTAAAAGCTATCGGAATTTTCCAAAGAATTTGATCAAGAAAACTTAGTTTCAATTATGCACTTGGTCCGAAGCCTATTTTAGCAATCTGAATTATTTATAGTCTTAAATAAATTTCTATAGGGGACAAATCACACAAAAGTTACCCCTAAACCAAGTTCGAGATTTATATTTATAGGATGCTGACTCAACGACAATATTTTTTATAGCAAATACAGTGTATACAGATGAACATCCAAGGCCCAGGCTATTTAGAAAAGACCATTTTACATTATGACTGGACCGGGTTTCGAACGCGGTTGAGAGACAAGGACATTACCACTGCGCCATCTAGGCTTTTTTTTAATGTCAGAGGGAGGCAAACGAGCAGGCGGGTCACAAGATGTTAAGTGATCACCGCCGCCCATAGACAACTGCAACACCCGCGGGGTTACAGAAGCGTTGCCGGTCTGTAAAAAACGCCGCTCATGCTCCGTCAAGTTGACGGCTGATACCGCCACTCAGGCGTCGGTCTTCTGTGGGAGTGTGGTACTTTCCCGGACGAGCCGGCCCAGTCATGCTACAGGCTAAATATAAGCCTGTAGCTGGCTCCACACCACTACAAGTAGTGGCACCATACCACTACTAATAGTGGCTTCATACCATTATCCCGTTTCACCTGTCCCGTTGTCTGTAATCAAATCTTGCAAGCTAAATTACAA
>JADGIL010002391.1:0-16492 GCA_020352625.1 Cactoblastis cactorum
CTGACATAAAAAAAAGACAAAAAATATATCATAATATTTCACCATTTTAATTTTTTCTATGTAATAGTTTTCAACAGCGCAAGCAAAACGCAAGGTTTTTAGCTACACTACATACCTATAATCGTGATGATTATTGTTGAGTTGGTATTCTAGAACACAAGTCAAACATTATGAAAACAAGATTGTGTTGTTTGTGCTATATTTATTCATTCGATGTTTAGACGCGAGGACGCAGCGGGCGGGGCGCGGTTCACCCGCGTGCTGGTGCCGCACCCGGCGCTGGGCGTGCCGCTGCGCGCCTCCGTGCAGTACTCCGCCTACTCCGGCTGGCTCAGCGCCGCCGCCAAGCTCGTATTGCTCGATAAGCTGCTCATAGCCGACAGCTTCGGCAAGACGTGAGTTTTTCTGCTACATAATGGCTACACAGGTCTTATGGAACTACTACAATGGACGTTTATCCGTAGATGTTTGACGAGTTGCAATTGGTAAAGTCTTTGCCACTGTACCGAGAGGTCCCGGGTTCGATCTCCGGTCAGGTCGTGGAAAATGAACTTTTTCTGATTAGCCAGGATATTGGATGTTTATTTATATATGAATTTATTATCATAAAAATATTTTTGAGTTAGTATTAATAGAACAAGATTCAAATTTAGTTTGAAGCTAACTTAATTTGTGTGATTTGTATACACTTATACTAGCGACCCGCCCAGGCTTCGCACGAGGCGGGTACCTCACTTGTGCATCACCCTCTATCTAGTAAAAAATCACATCAAAATCTGTGGCGTAGTTTTAAAGATCTAATCATACATAAGGACAGACAGCGGAAAGCGACTATGTAGAGATTATAAAATAATAATACTCAATATAATTCAGTATAGGTGCATAACGACTTAACGACCGATAAAAATTGTAGGTCTTCGTTCTGTAAGAAAGGAATGCCGCTACAGTCTGAAGAGACGATCGAGCTACCTCTATATCCAGGCGACTGCCAAGTACAACAGGTAAGACATAATTTTTCATAGTCGTTTTTAAAATAAGACAAGTTTAATATGATTAGTTACACGTTTTTAATTTTAGGACGATGCTCGAAATAAAACTAGCAATCCCGATATTCAAGATAACACGACCAAGGCTTCGATAGTGGACCAGATCGACAACGAACTGCCGGACGAGGCGCCGCAGCGGCCGTTTGCGCTCGTAGACACGTACGAGTTCACGGGCGGCGTCGACCGCGGGCGCGCCTTCGGCGTCACCAATACGCACACCGCGCCCAGCGGCCTCGTAGAGGTCGCCGAGCCCGTGCTGCGCCCGCGCCCGCGAAAGGCGCCCCGCCAGCGGGCGGACGCCCCTGACGACCACGAAATATCCGAGCCGCTACTGAAACCCACTCAGCCCCCGCGTTCTACGACCACCCCGCCCATTAGAAAAGGCAAGAACTACGACATGTCCACCACACCCACTTACGAAGCTATGTCGTGGGACGACCGAGCGGAGAAGGAGGAGTCTAGTTTCGCAGTCCAGTTCCTCCCGGCGAGACTCGCCTCTTTCATTTCGAGAGCCGAGAGATACGCCAGAGACACGCTCCTGCCGTTAGTGTCGGCGTACGCTCCGCGCTTGCCAATATTTGGGTCCAGAGAAATGCCCAAGCCGACCGCCAGATACATACCGACTGAAGATCTCAACGTGACAAGTTCAGTGCCAGTTCCGACGCCCACTCTCGAGATGAAGATAGAGTCGCTCCGGGCGATGGGGCCGCCCGGCGAGAAACGAGAAATAGAATCTCCCGAGGAGCCCGACGTTTCGGTGGTAATTTCGACGACGACGACGACGTCAACGACCACGCCGAGCACGACGACGACTGAGAAGCTGCGCGCGGCGCCCACAGAGATGCTGCGCGTGGTGGCCGCACCGGCTACAGCGACGAGCACGGCGCTGCCGCCCGTGGCGCTGCGCGGCGCGGGCGAGAAGATCGTCATCGTGTACCCGAGCAACGCGCGCGACGAGCGCAAGATCCGCTCGCACTCGCACCCCGAGGAGCTGCAGTTCGAGGCGCTGTCGCGCGCCAGCACGCCCAGCGCGCTGCGCGTCGACCTGCCCGCCTTCCCGCCCCCCGCCGCACCACCCGCACCCGACCGCTACATCCCGATAGCCTACCCCGAAAGCAAACTCGACGCGACAGATCCTAAATCGTTCCCCACGTGAACGCAATTTGTAAATATAATGACATGTGCATATGTAGATGAATTTGGTGCCTGTATATATAAGATCTCTAAGTTATGATGTAATTAGCCGTTTGCGCGCGTTACTGTACTTTAGATATAAGTCTGTTTGCCAGTCTAATTTCCGTTTGATATATTTTTTTCATTGTTCAGTATTTTTTGCGATTAGAACAAAATGAATTGTTATGTAAATAATTTTAGTTTTAAATATTGAATAGAAAGAAGTATGTTATTTGTAAAATAAAAAGTTTGTGTTTTTTGTAATAAAGCCTTATTTATTAATGACTTATTTCTTTCAACTTAAAAATATTACATTCCAAGGAAATTAACTTTTGTGAACTGAAAAGAAACGCTTTATAATATCAAAAACTATTACATTTACGAAATTGACTACTAATAATAAAAGAATAGAATTCATGTATGAATACAAAAAGTAAACCATTATTCACAATGAAAATTGGATAATACTATTGAAAAATCTTTGTAGTCATTTACTGTTATAAAAACAACTAACGGACTCCCGTGCGCTATGTAAATATATGTCGATCGATAGACTTTGGTCCAAAACATATTTAAGTGATCAATTAACCAAAGACTAAATATAAAAAATGTAATTACCTAATTAACAGAAACCAAGTTTTGTTTACAAGTGGCGATATACCAGAAGTCAATTCTCCTCCTCTTCTGTGACGACTTCTGGAGTATCGCTATGTCATCATTATTAAATCATTACAAAAACAAAACTTCCGGTTACTTGTCCATCTAATGACAGTGACATCTGTTAGATCTTAGCTAAGGTGCTAACATGTAGTGGTATAAAATCGAGATAAGCCCCGTTGAAACGATGTATTACGGAAACGTCAATGGTCGCTCGGTCGAGAGCGACAGTTACTTCATGTACTTGTCAGAGTGTTGCGAGAGGATGCGCGCAGAGGACTTGGCGTCTAGGAAGAGCTCGTGTACGACCGTCACGTGCGTCGGCGAAATGCGCGCGGAGCCGTCCGCACGCGCCGTCAGCGCCGCCGGCGTCAGCAGTTGCGCCGCGTATCTGCACATACAATTACTGTATGTATTTTGAATTTCGAAAAAGGAAAAAAAATAGTAAAGAAATGGGCAGGCTCTATCATTTCCACTTGTATACATACAATGTTTTATAGTAAGTTTTGATTAACCATTGCATTGAGAACCAAACAAAAGAATTTAGCAATTGAAATGTCTGTAAAAAAATTATAATAGTTCAAAAAACAGCTCAATAGATCTCCACTTCAGTAATCTAGAATTTAAGAACAGTTTGATTGTGTCAACAAAAAATATAAAATCAAATATTATTTATAAAACTAATATTATCCTTTTAAATTCGTAGAGTATTAATTTACGATACGTATACCACAATGGTTTTGGTCACAAACAAACGACAAGATATTCCTACTACTATGTAATACCACAGATAATATAATACTATACGATATTACCTCAAGGTGCTGTTAGCGCCAATTTCAGCGAGGGCTGCAAGTGCTTCGTCTTCAATCGCTATGCCTTCAGTGGCAGCGCGCAACTTCAAGATCTGAAGTCATTAAAAAAATAACTTATTAACAAATATTTATATTTAATTTAATTTTCACTTAATGGGCATGGGAAACTGGCCTAATTTGTTTATAATTTTATGAAAGAGAAATTCTTTCATATATCTATATAATAACTATATGTACTGTGTTATTATACTGTTTTTAAATTGAAGACCTTTTTATAACAATCTTGTTTTTAATTTTATTTAAGTTAAAATAGTGGTGTCTTTGAAATAAATAAAAAAATGTTACTGGATCAATTTATAAAGATACGAAGTACACACAATGGACTTATAAAAATAATATTCCTAAAGTAAAATATTATTTAAATATTCGATAAATATGTGTGTACAAAGACTAACGTTAAATTTTATTAAGTAATCATAAATGTAAAATTCAACACAGTTGTTTTTAAAAAATTACCTGTAGAAGTTCAGCTTTATTGTAAGGCAGAGTACGGATTATTAAGAGTCTGTCCAGTAGATCCAGAGGTATACCGTGTGGCGATATAATGTCTTCTGTTCCTCTGCCACATACAAACAGAATAATACGACACTTGTGAGATGCATTAAATAAGTAGTATTTAAAATGCCAAATGTTTCTCATTAATATATGTAGGTCTGGATTTTTTAATCTAGTATTTATAGAGGCTTCAGTCATTTTGATTGTGCCACTCTCATAGGGAACTACATTACATTTTTCTACATTACAGGTCTCCTAAAGTTATACTATATATATGTTATATATTTGGTTGCCTTTAACAATGGTCTGCTCAATGTGATGTTGAGCTGTCCATTACGTAAAGGTATTCCTATATAAAAACCTGTTTCTTAAATGCGTGTATTCCACACACTCCAGCTAGACGTGCAACAAGTATTCATGACGACCACACCAAATGCACGCCTTTGTGTTTACTCACAATAAAATAGAATTTATTTATTGGCACATGACCAGACTTTATTCGTATTGCTGTAACTAGAATTTCTCTACTGAGACTAGCACAGTCAAACCATGGCACGGGGCTGGAAGTCTTGTATTGTCCTATACCAAATACTTTTTTACTTATAGAGGATGTAAAAATGTTGCTTCCATATGCATGCATATATTCCAAAGCATAAGAAGAAGGTACAAAGCCTTACCTTTTCCCCTAACAGCTATTTTTGCTATGGAATCTGCCACTTCGTTACCTAAGACTTCTACATGGGATGGTATCCACTGTATTTTTAATTTTTGCTCATATTTCAGTAAGGTCAGACTTTAAGGTCAAACAATGGCAACTGAGTCATTTCGTAGCTATTTTATCCATCAACAAAATTCTTCACACATTAATCTCTATCTACACATTGGGCATGTCTAAGGCCCAAGGTTTAGTATAATTACAGATACAAATAGCAAATTATATATAAATTAGTCATTAACTAAGATAGTAAGTCATGGTATTGTTACCTTATTTGACAACGTCCCCTGTTGGTGGCAAATATAACGATAGGAGCTATAGCAGACTCTAGGGCTCGGTGAAGGTATGTGAATGTCTCTATGTCTAACATGTGCACCTGAGAAAAATAATATTGTGTAATTTCAACACGTGTAACACTCGCAAGACTCAGAACTGCAGATTATTATTTTTATGAACCACTACTAAACTCACAGAAAGTTAGATTTTAAAAATTATGGTAAACTGTTCTAAATAGATAATAACATCCAAAAATTATCAAATACAGAAATGTGCTAATAAAATTTAAATTCACATGCCTCATCAATAAATAACACTCCTGGAACTAATTCCGCAATACCTTGGTCTATATATTTATTAACAACCTTGTTTATTTCCTTTCTAAGTTTATCTGAAAAAAATTACCAAAAAAATTGTTAATGTGATAAATTGTTAATTTCCTAAATTTTATTTGTTCATTCAATAATTGTTAGCGAAGGGAAAACCTGAGAAGCATTTGAGAGGAACTGGATGAGAATGACGTCACTGGAACTTCAGTTAAGTTTTAAGAACAGATTCAACCAAATTTTCAAACCTCGAGACACAGGGCATCAGTATCATTATCACTAGGTAGTATAAAACAAAGTAAATTTCTGCTGTCTGTCCATATGTATGCGTAGATCTTTAAAACTATGCGATGGCTATTATAGGATGATTCACAAGGTTTAAAAGCCGTGTGAAGCTTAGATGGGCCGCTAGTTATATAACAATTTATATAGCATTGCAAATCTTGCAAAGGTAAATAAAATTATTACCAGTAATTTCTGTCTTTTTGGGTTTCATTAGCTGTCCCATCATAGACATTATATCATGCCCTCCCTGTGGTCTTGCATTGGCGCAGTCTAAATCATGTAATGTAACATCTTGGACCACTTCCTTTTTCTTGTGGACATCTCCTTTTGGCAATGGAACATATTCTTCAGCCTATAAAAATTCCACATTTGTCCAAACTAAATGATGACTGTTTTAAAGCCATGCTCAGGAAATTTTTGAGGTTCAAAAAACATATTACACAAACATAAAATACAGCAGGTGCTGAATTTTGTGAAATTGAACAAAAATTCCTAAGAGAGGGAAGTCTTGGGATTCTAGTATAATGTTATTAGCTCACCTCAAGATCAAATTCTGTAGCAAACGTGTCACTCCTTCCTTGACGTTTCACAGCGCCAGAGTTTGCTTCAATGTATATTACATCACCCACTTCAACTTTTTCTTTTTGCAGAGATTCATAAATGGTAGGGTCCAACTTCAGCTGTTTGGTACCCTTGGCTGTCTTTAAACCAATTATTACGTGTGATACTGTTTTCCCATATCCTGTAATAAAAGGTTGATAATGAAATCAAAAATCAATAATAATTTTAAAAGATCATAATATTCTTCCAATGATTGAAATAATTCTAATTCCTTCAATGAAAATAAATAATTTAATTACCTCCAGCTGGATTCTCAGTCTCAACAGGAGTGAGCTCAGTCACTTCTCCTTCGTAAACCTCCTTGGTTTCTCTGATACGCAACCCTATGGCACGTCTGAAGTTCTCCATTAGAACCTCTGTTTTCTTTATTTCTGTACTGTACACTTCACTGCCAACCATAGGACAGAAGGGCACCTAAGCATATAAAAATCCTTTTAATGCAATAGCCCCTTAAAGCATATTGTACACCCATATAACATTGTTATATGTTCATGTCGTCCATCATATTAGCCTTAAATTTATTATTGAGGATATGGTCAGAAATATATGCAATCAACTAGTGACCATAGATATAAAATACTATTTAGTCTATAATATTTTTATACAAAATTAATGGGACACTGCATATTGTTCTGTCCATTCAACATGTAAAGCAATACATTTTATTTTAAATAAAATACCTTGGTGCCTAACTCTTGAGCAATTGCTAAGGCGATAGCAGTCTTGCCTGTGCCAGGCGGGCCAGCAAACAGGAGAGCTCTTCCTGCCATCTTCTTGTTCCTTATCATATCAACAACAATTCCAGCAGCCTATAAAGATACAAATAAATTGAACATGAAAATTAACTAAAAATCAAAAAACTTTAAAGTGTATGTGGCCTGGTATAGTAAATATTATTTTAAATTATTGTGATAAGTATTATTAGAGTATATGATATGATGGCCATGTTAAAAATTATATAGTAACAATATTGCCACATGATAGTGATACATAAATTTTAATATAATAAACGCAGTAAAAATATGTCATGCAATACAAAATCATTTTTTGCAACCAGACACATTATGATGATTTCAAAGTTTTAATTTGAAATTAATCGACATCTGCTCATGTTTTCCAAACTGAATTTATGCTGACTTACATCCAAAAAATAGTTATCGATAAAACATATAAACAAAGCATATATTGACACAACACTCCATAGCAACATAACCTAAAAAGTAAAGTATAAAGATTCATAAAATTAAACAGGAACTATTATCTACACACAATCTTATTCACATTTATTATAAGAAAAGCAAATTACTTTTAAAAAAATAAACTTACTTCTCGTGCAGATTCTTGGCCCACGAGACCGGCTGCCATTTGAATCGGAACTCCATTTTCATCTAATCCGAGACCTTTAATATGAGTATGGGCTGAAATTCTCTGGGTTTTAGCCGTACTTTTTACTTCCTCAATCTTCATTTTATGAATGTTATAGCAAAAAAACACAAAAAATTCACAATCATGCAAGTCGTACACAACACAACAAATGCAATGACCAAGTCAGCTTTTTTTTCTTTTTCTAGACCGCTTTGACATTGACAAATATAAAAAAGTTCTAATACTCCTAAAATGATACTACTACACCATGAATTTAGTATTTGAACTGGATTGTGCACCACTCACGCAGATTTACTGTCTTAGAAAGGGAAAAAACCCTTCTTGTTATGGCTATCTCTGTCGACTCGTTATTTTCTCTTTTGTTTAAGGTATAATACATAGGGCACTCCTCTTTGGGGCACTCTCTTTGGTTTATGACAGCCTGACAGTTACTTTACTCTTTGACCTGACGTTTACTACATATTATTTATCTATGGACCTGACAGCTGCACAGTTGCGATGTGATAGTGTAATTGACGATTTTTGACTATTTTTCATCCAAATAATTCTTATTTTGAAATGATATCACTTAGTCTCTTTACTATCTTGATGTTTGGGCTATATTTAGCTATTACCGACTAGTTATTAGAATATTATGTAAATAGTAGTACATTATAGCATCTGACTGCTGACTACCTCATCTGCAATGGATTATTCAGCTCAGAACTTGGAATATGCTGTTGCTGTTTTCTATAATGGAGAGCAGAGTGAGAGAGCTAAAGCCCACGCGTGGCTTACAGCTGCTCAAAGAGTACCAGAGGCCTGGAAATTTGTTTGGGAATTACTTCAACCTACAAAGGTAAAATATAATCTAATAATTTTTTCTTCCTTATCCATACTAATCCTTCTTTCATGCTTTTTTATAATATGTATTTAGCTAAATTATTGCAAAAATTTTGTGCTATATTCATTAATAGTAAATTTTGCTTATAAAATAACATTTTTTTGTGTGATAATTACATTTTCAATTATTTTATTATTATTTACTAACCAACATATTAACAGGGGACAAAAAGATTGATTATTTGTTCCAGGGCACTGAAGTACAATTCTATGCAGCAACTACTTTACATACCAAAATACTGAGATGTTGGAGTGAATTACCACCAGAAAGTTATGATGAATTGAAAGATAAAATTTTACAAGCAGTTTTTACATATTCTAAGGGCCCAAAAATTGTTACTAATAGACTCTGCATAAGTGTAAGTATTACTACAGTGGCATAGTAGAAAAATATGTGCTATATATAGTTGTCCTTGTCTATGTATTTATAAAACACAACAAATAATTAAAATTAAAAATAATCCCTGTCACAACATGCATATCAAACTTTTAACACCCCTCTTTTTGCGTCAGGGATTAAAAACATAACTATGAACACTTGATTAGGTCATATTTCTAACAAAAAAAGAATTGCCCAAATTGGTTCACCTGTTTAGGAGCTATGATATGTCACAGACAAAATGACATAAACATATATCAAACTTATAACACCCTTTATTGCATCTGTATTACTAATTGTACTGGTAGAAGATAAGAACATATTAAAAAAAATTACCAATATAATATTCAGCTTTATTGAAGCATATATAAGCCAAGCTTTAAACTCAACTGTATGTAGGCTTTTTAATTATTATATCAAAGTATCAATTTATTTACTTATATAACTTTAAACTAAATATTAATAAATAAACATGCCATATTTTCTTTATTGCAGCTTGCAGCATTTATACTGCAACAAGGAACAGTAGATCTAGCAACTATACTAAGACCACTCTCTTCTGCGGAGAACACATCCCTCCTTCTTGAGGTCCTTACAGTGATTCCTGAGGAAGTGAGTGTCTTTTTGGTCTTATTAATGTCTATTACTATTATTTTATACATTTAAAATTACACTAAAAGTTGTAAATTGTACACTTTATGGTAGAATGGAGCTTCAAAAATAGTTACAGGTTTCTAGCCTATGATTTTCATTGCCTATGAGAATTCCTGTTTCAAGCCCTTTCCCTTGATTTACTTTTAAAATGTGCGAGAGAAGAGCAGCTGGCACATTCTACATTTTAATTTTGCTCCCAGACCAGCATGGAAGAGAAAACAACTTAGTCTGTTTAAAATTTACTGTGGAGTTATATAAGGTCTGTGCACATATTTCATTAAAAGAAACTAAAAAAAATGTTAGGCTAGAAGCTATACTTGTAAAATCTAAAAGTATTTTATGACAAGTACATTTTGTCATTAATAGGTAACATTGATGCACCTAAGATCGCACCTAATGCGTAATTGTGAGCTTTTTAATAATATTATTTTATTTCAGTATAACAGCATGACAATGGGATCAGCACTCCGGGCTAAAAACAGAGCAACACTTCAGCAGGCCTGTCCAATGGTTCTTGATGACATGATGCGGTATTTGCAAACTGCATATCAGTGAGTTTAATAAGTATATTCATGATCATTCAAAATACCTCAAAATATCATCAGCATCGCTCAGATTATGTTTATTTAATGATTAAACAATCCATAGTTCATGTTTTTAATTGTTATAGTTTAAAATAGTCCTATAGAGAGTCAGTCAAATATAATAAGGTATTATTTTCAGGGATTTTGGTATAAATGGCCCTCCCGAAGAGATGGTGCTGGCGTGGTTGAGCGCCGCCACTTGCGCCAGCAACTGGCTGACACTGGGCGGCGAAGACTCCGTCGATTCGGGCTGCGGAGCCCTGCCAGATCTTCTGGGACTGTGCCGTGCCTTGCTCACTGTCGTCAAAGTTTTATACATGTAAGCTGTTATATGTTTATCTTATGTACATTCCATTGTTTTCTTTTTTAAGTTGCAATTTCTCTAGGTCCTCTTAATGTCATCATTTTTCAAAATTCGTGTATTAATAATAAACTTCGAATATTAATAAAATAAAAAATTATTTTTAGTTGCTAACACTTCTCAAAAACTAATAAACCTAATTTTAACGAAAAAAAAAAAAGCAGTTCTTTACTATTGAAAAACATGAAATGTGACCTTTTTTAACTATGTTTTATTAATTATTTCTTAAGTTTACGCGAATATTAGACATTAAAATGTTAAATTTGTTCATTTTAATATGTTTTATTAGTTTCAATTTCTATTTAAACTAGTTCTTCTGAACTTTTGAAAATTTTCTACTGGAATACATTAAAATACTATATCTTCGGTTCTAGAAAATGTTAATGAAATAAATTAATATGATTTAATTGTTATTTTATCTCCTGAAGTAATCTCTAACCATTATTTCTGCAAATTTAGTGTTCAGAAATCGTCAAATTAACAAAGAAATATTTAATTTTAATCGACAGTGCACCTGAAAAAGCTTTTATCTTTAGCCTTAATTTGGTGAAGTTGTTCTAAAGTAAGGTCATTATTTTTAAACTTTTAAAGTAGGGCTAACTATTTGTATTTTTAAGGTTCTTAATTATACGGATACATTTTTTAAAAAGTATTAACAGTCTACTTGCGTCTGTGCTGTTACCCCAAAGTATGGTTCCGTAAGATAGCCACGAAAGTGCATACGCGTCAAAGGTAGCTATTGCTGGTTTTTCTTCCGTTGTCTTTTTTTTAGTTCTCGTAGTGCATTGGGAATTTTGATAATTTCATTGCTATTTTATCAACAGGTGCTTTTCAGTTTATGTGGATATCTAGTATTAATCCAAGTAACTGAAAAGTCTTAGCATTTTCAAAAGTGATACCATTATAATTAAAGTTAATATTTATTGGTGACTTTTGATGTGGTTCAAATTCTATTAATTTTGTTTTTAAAACGTTTATTTTGAGGTTGTTATAACCACGATATGAGTTATACTTTGAAATAATATCCACATTCAATAATAAAAGAAACAAAATTATGCACTTAAATACAATGTAAGTGAGCCTGTTTGATGTGTCTGTGTGCAGGTGTAACGAGGCAGTGAGCGACAGCGCCCTGGACGCGTGTGAAGCCTGCCTGGCGGCGGTGCGCGCGGGCGCGGCGTCGCCCGCGGCGGAGCGGCACCCCGCCGCGGCGCTGCAGCTGCTTGCGGACCTGGTGGCGCTCGCCGCGCCGCTGATGGCCCGCGATAACGTGCCCAACTCCATCAATGAGGTGGGTCGCCAGCCCCATCATACACATGTAGTTTTATTGAGACAGTGAACGCTAGTATAAAAGTAACTATCAACGGCGTGAATTATTCATCATAGCAGTCTGATATATTGATACAGTTGACGTATCGTGAGAAACATAGCAGGCGCATGAGCGTGAATAAATAACAAGAATTCTAGCTCATGCATGCACGCTATTATAGATTGATATACTTAATGCTGTTACGTAAATTGAACCTAGTGCTGATTATTCTGGAATGCCAATTTACCTTTGAGCAGTTTAATTTTAGAATTTACATAGGACAACTTATGTGCGACATGTATGCAAGTTTGCGTGCAGGAAACCTACTACAATCTGATTATCCTCTTTTGTTCATCTTTTTGTGTTTGTAATCTTTATTGTGTAATATTGTACAGGAGATCCTGTCAGCTTTAATAACATGCTGTGTTGCGATTGGCGAATGTCACTCGCAAAGTATAGTAATGGCAGCAGAAAGCTTAGAAGGTAATAAGTAAACTCATTTATTTAGTTTATTGATTTAAATATTGGACACGAAATATGGATGTAATAGGTACTTATAAAATTGAAAATACATACATCTAGAATGTAATATTATGTATTTGGAGATTCTCTAGTAGTTATCTGAAAAACAAAAATCATTGATAAGTAACTACCACGTATGACCACACTGTGGAACGAAGTGCCTGTAGCTGTATTTTCGGTCCAAAACGACATCGGAACTTTCAAGAAAAGAGCGTAAAGGCGTGACCTACCTGTTCGTTTGCCTTCCTCTTTCATAAAAAAACTAACTAGACACTATATTTCTAGATAACTTACTTGATGAATGTAGTAAAAAAAAAAAAAAAAGAAATTCAACAACACAATTCTAGAAAGTTACAAGTTTTCAATGTATATTTCAACTTGGAAGGTGGCGAAGCCCCAGAGAACGTGCGACACGGTGCTGAGGCTGCGCGCCAGCTGGTAGAGATACTGCTAGCAGCGCAAGGAGCCCCTGGCCACTATCCCATACAGGAGACCAGGTCTAACCTAGTCTTCGGATTCTGGTATACGCTTCAAGTATGTATTATAATAGCTGTTCGTTTTCCCAGAAAATAAATAATTATAAATAGATTTTGATAAAGAATCTACGAAATCTAACTTTGAATGTATTGGTTAGAATGTTTGTTTAAGATAAATAGTATTAATATATATTATGTAGTATAAATGTTTCTATGTATAGTGGGAAGTAAAAAAACTACATTCTGCTAAGCGTCGCCTTTGTAATTGGCTTATTTTTGGAATGGAGTTTTATTATATACATATCTATCTATACATATAATAAAACTGTATCAGGGCTATGTTTATACATGGGAGATATTAAGGGAAAAACATGTCACTTTTAGGACCTATTAAAGCTAAAACGATCATTTTAGAGTTTTTATCTGTATTTTGTACACGCATCACGCAAAAACTACCAAATAGATTTTGATGCTGTTTTAACAGTTGCGCTTAGAACGTCTAACTTAAAATATAGGGTTGGTTTCATCTTGATACACCGCTTAGAACTCGATATATTGACACTAATAGTTACGTGCGGACGACGTCGCGGGGATTGAGCTAGTATTAAATAAAGTTTTAATTGCAGGATCAAGTGCTGAATAATGCACAGGCTCAAGGCCCGCATCCGATGTGGCGGGAGGTGTTCTCCCGCTTGTTGACGACGCTTGTCACCAAGTCGGAGATGGCCAGCGAATCGTCTATGACCAGCGATGACCAAGAGTTGCTGCGATGCTACCGGCAGGACATTGCCGACACCGTGGTTAGTGTTTATTAATTATGTACTACTGTTGTAGCCTTAGATTTTTCCTACTTTAATCATTACATAGTATAAAACAAAGTCGCTTAAGTCTGTCCTTATATATGTTTAAATCTTTAAAACTACGTATCGGATTTTAATGGGTCTTTTTTATAATTGATAGGGTGATTTACTGTGAAGCTAGTTAGCTAGTAGGTCGCTAGTTTTTTTTTATGATTAATTCCACCCCAATGTGTGCGTGACATGTTCCTTTCGGTTCGCAGATGTACTGCTACGGCATCCTGGGCGAGTGGTGCTGGGCGGTGGTGGAGGCGGGGTTCCGCGCGGCGGCGAGCGACGCGCGGCGCGAGGCGGCGCTGCACGTGTGCGGCGCGCTGGCGGACGCGGGCGCGGCGCGCGCGCCCGCCGCGCTGCAGGCGCTGCTGCGCGCCGCGCAGCGCATCGCCGCCGCCGCGCCCGCCTCGCCGCTGCTCGACGCCGCGCTCGACTGCCTAGGTGCGACATTGGTTATTTATTTATCGGTGCACTCAATAGTCGCGCTCGTGTGCTACACCTATGTTTATTTATTTTAGTATTTACATGTTAAGCATTCTTACAGTCAAATTAGCTTTTTCACAGCTGTCCTCGCGTCCTATCCGTTGAGGTAGAAATTTTGCATAATCCTTTCTTAGCAAGCACCTATGTCCTAAAAGGAACTTCCGTGCAAAATTTAAGGCTCCTAGTTTCTGAGATCTTTTTTCGTTTTTATATATAAAGATTTCACACAGTGTAACATGGCTGTAAGACTAAAATTTGGTACACGCAGCATGAATAGCGATAAAAAAAGCTGAAAAGAAAATGTTATGCTCACGTTCACAATTCCACCTTGATCACTCGATTAGCGGCGAACTTATATAAAATAAACATGCTCTTTAAAAACTGACTGTAATAGTTCCGAATACAAGGGCGGCCCGTTCGCAGGGGGCTACGCGCCGTGGCTGCGGTCGCTGGAGCCGCTGGCGGGCGCGTGCGTGAAGGCGGCGGGGCAGGCGCTGGAGCGCGCGCCGGCCGCCGCGGCGCTGGCGCTGCGCCGCCTGTGCGCCGACTGCAGCGCGCCCGCCGCCGCCAGCGCGGAGGACATCGTGCGCCGCGCGCAAGTCAGTCATCACTTACAATACACATATCTTAAAAATATACCGAGAGCTTAAAGGGAGAAATAAATTGGTTCACACAAGAAATAATCTGTATCTATTATTATTGGTAAAAAAATATAATTTTACTATAAGTCAATGACAATAAATTAAATTTAAAATACCCCAACACAATATAGCAAAACACACATCAAACTTACCCCTCTTTTTGCGTTGGGTGTTAAAACATAGCTAAGAACTTTCGATGAAGTCACCTTTCCAACAAAACAATTATCCAAATCGGATCACCCTTTTGGAAGCCACAGATAGAATGATACACGCACGTAAAACTTATAATACCCCTCGTTTTGCGTCGGTGGTTAAAACTGGCATGCAATACTGTGCAGAGCAGCGCGTCGCGGAAGGATGACGCGTGGACGCGGCGGCAGCTGGCGGGCGCGGCGGGCGCGGCGCTGGCGGCGGCGCCGCTGCCGCGCGCCGCGCCGCTGCTGCAGCGCCTCGCCGCCTCGCTGCGCGACGAGCTTGTTCTACAGGTCACTCTCACTTACATATACATACTAGCTGTTACCCGCGGCTTCGCTAGCGTTAATGTAGGGGGGTGGAAGGAATAGAGACAAAAATTAGCCTTTGTAACTCTCCAGTCCTTTAACTTTCGCCACATAAAATATCACACTAATCTGTTTCTCCGTATACGCATATATAAACACACTTTCACTTTTATAATATTAGTTTTTATATATCTCATCTACCCTCAGAAAGGAGGAAGTAACATTTAAAACATAGACGATTCGATAGTTTGTAGAGAGTCAAGAAATAAACGAAAGGTAAAACAAAAAAAACGCAGGATCGGTTGTACCCTCCCAAAGTTTGGTTCTTAAGCCAGAAGATTAGTCAAGCCACGGGAATGTGATGGGAGTGATCTGTCTATATAACTACATTATTGTGCCTATTAGCATATTAATGGAGGGCACGATCGAATAATAAAAAAAAATTTTTTTTTATGGAGACCCGTAATCTTGACGAAATGTAAATTAAAATTATCATATTTAATAATTTACAAATATCTGATATTTATATATATTTTTTTATTCTTGTTTATATATTTATTACATTTTAATACAACCATTGATAAAGCGATTTAATAAATGCTATATTTTTATGTATATATAAAAATATAGCATTTATTAAATCGCTTGCAAAAGTTTTACGTATAGAAAGAGTAGCACCCAACGGCGGCTAGTATAATTATAAATGTTGCAGTCACAAAGTCCGTTGGTGGCTAGCGGCGCAGCGTCGTGCTCGGCGGCGCTGTTCTCCGCGCTGGCCGCGTCGCCGACGCTGGCGGCGCTGCTGCTGCGCACGCTGCACCCCGCCCTCCCCGCCTTCGCCGACCATCCGCAGCTCGTCGAGGTATAGTAATAGACCAAGATCCCAGCGCCCCCAGACCTACGTCATTTTAGTAAAGCTGAAATTTTTTTTTTATGTCAGAGGTAGGCAATCGGACAGGCGGGTCACGAGATGATTAAGTGATCACTGCCGCCCA
>JADGIL010002392.1:0-16731 GCA_020352625.1 Cactoblastis cactorum
GATCCCTTAAAGGCCGGCTACGCTCCTGTGATCCCCCTTGGGTTGGGGGTGTCTATGGGCGGCGGTTATTGCTTAACAACCCGGTACTCGCCTGCTCGTTTGCCTCCCTCTGCCATAAAAAAAAAATATTACACATTAAGGCTCCATTCACCATATGTACCACAAAAAATTTGCCACATAAAAAACAGTGTTCACTTGTGTGGAAAAGTGTTAACTCGCTTCGTTCCAAATCAGCTTTTGATCAAAATATGCAAAATTGCATTTTTCTTCGTCATTTACTATTATTTTATTTGTATATTTTCTACTGAGAAGAACACGCTGAAAAAAATCTTATTTCAGTAGTTAGTTTAACCCTTCGCTTCCTAAATAAATATTGTATTTATGGTGTACCCATAAAACTGTGATTAGTTGCTAACTCAAAGTGAATACACAAAGGCAATATCACATGCCTTTGACGTCGTTGTGGCGGTATTAGTAAGTAATTATTAAAGAAATTCATGGATAAGAACTTTTAATTACTTCAGTGTTAATTTCTGCTCCAGGCACGCTTTATGGTAAATCTGGTCGTTAGTCGAAAATTTTGGTAGATAATTGGTGCTTTATACAATTATCATGCATTAACAGAATGCGATTTAATTATCCAGTCCACTCAAATCACACTGTGATTTTTCTTAAATGTCTAGAGTTATTCGAGATTTATTCTCTAACTCGAATAATCTAGAAGAATCTCTTTACTAGTTTTGGTGCAAATCAAAAAGATAGCTACAATAGCTAGAAGATTGGAATCTGCATTCCAACAATAACTCCACCACTCAATTAAGCGTGGCCTTCGAGTCTGGTAACTCTTGGCTCTATCTAACCCGTAAAGGATAAAGACGTGAAACAGTAACTGTAAGTTTACCAACCATAGAGTAGTCTTGCGTTTATGTATTACTTTAGCATGTTATGTTGTTAGAACATTAGTTTAAAGACTAAGTCAAAGCAAACTACACGATGAAACTTCAACATCGTATGTACGTTTAATTTATTACCTTAACATAGCATTCTCAAATTCATCACTTTTACAAATAACTGAACATATATTACCTACTTTTCGTGTAAAAAGGAAACGCTCTTTCAAGTAATTCCACGTTCGCTCGTATATTTTCACTTGAATATTTTAACTGAAATATATATAATAATAATTGAAGAAAGTAAAATCATTTGATTTTTCACAAACAAAATAAACAGAATTTTACAACTAAGCATTCTTTTATATATGTATATGGAAATGGTGAAGTAACAAAATTAATTATAAGAAAAGTTTGCACTGATATACGAGAAAGACAATCTGAGTACATAAATAAAATCAAGAAATATCCCTCATGAAAAACGCCTTATAAATAAATACGTATATTTACACTAAAACATGAAATCAAGTGGGTTTTGCTTATCCAGACCGCTTATGACGTCGTCAAGTGGTGATTCGACGTCGTAATAACTCAGGCTTTCGTTATTCAGCCCAGTGAACATCGACAACATCTCGCCTCGACCCTGGTATAAATCACACAACACACAAAGAGCAAAGTGTTTACCATAAAATCGCATACGCGTCCTAAATCATAACACAATAAAATTTATAGCGAGCGGAAGGTCCGGCCTCAAGTGCTGCTAAATCAAACACAATTTCTTCGCGCGACTCTAAAAGAAAATCTTGTTAGGAAATTATGAATGAAACCTTTGTCCAACTAACCTGTTTATCAACTAGAATTCAAATTAATTTTGAAATTCAATATAAGGATTTATCGAAATTTAAACACCCACCCACTTCTTCATAAACTTGTGTATTGCGGGATACAACAAACAATATTTCTTACAATAAAAACACGTCTTTTCGTCTTCCGTACAATCACTGCCATCCTTATTTCCTAATCTAGAACAAATCCATGAATATATCCATTTCCTATACATTTTTTCTTAACCTCTCAACGTTATCGTAACGCTTATTTTTGCAAGTAAAATTTTTATTTTTTTTAATTAAAATTCCTATATATATATTAAAAAATAGACCTGTGCCTAACCAAAAGTTGTGTTACCGAAACTCCACCTTTACAATAGATGTTATAATAATAAATATCATGTATGCTATATAAGTGCATAATCCAGCTATATATGTACTTTAAATAATAACTAATAATTTATGTGAAATAGTAACTAAAAATTGATGTATGATCGATTTTTACTACTTGGCGGAAGAAAAAAGCGGACGTCCTATGTTTTTTCTTTGCTTCCAGATAAGCATTCCCAAAATTCGATATGTAATTTTCAGTTACGTATGTATGTGTTGTGTAAGTATACCTATTACTTGAAGCACCTTTATATGAAAATACATTAAATTATGTACAATACATCATTCATTCTTCTTTTCTAATGGGGGATTATCCCTGATCAATATCAAAGTAAACCCTTATTAAGGTATGATACCTTAAAACCTCTTTCCTAAAAGCACTTCGATGTCAGAATAAAATCTTAAGTATCATCAAAACTTTTATGTGTTTGTAATATCTTTCTTAAGATATGTACTAAGTAAATAAATTCAACTCCTGAACATCTTAAAATAATATTAACAGTAATTTAAGTTAAAAGCAGCCATCTTGATTATATTAAGCTATTTAATTTAAATGTTCATACGCTTGCTAATATCAAACAAACATCTCATAATGTAGAGTATTAATTACATCTCCAAAAGCGTTTATTATGCGGTTTGCCATAAAGTCATAGTCAAATCTAAATGTATTCAACTGTGTCATTTGATTATAAATAATAGTGACATTAAAATTTGTGTCTCTATCGTAATCAGTTTTTAAATAAAAAAACAAGTCATAGATCTGGGGGCACGGCAGTTCCTTCGCCAAGTTGAACGCGAAGCAAACACTGCCGTACCGTCCTTTACAGGAACCATTTCACCGCATTTTTAGACCCCTATTTGAGAACCTCTGGATAACACCAGAACGCAAAAATTTTCGTCATCCAGTAAGCTATAATCACATACTTAAAATACCAAATTTCAAGTCTGTAGGTCATTTAATTCCGAAGTTAAGGGAAAGCAAAGTTCCGCATTTATTACACTCACTCATGATCATCAAAATAGAACTAGTACTTCCCATAAACTCGAAAAGCTAAAATTTGGTACAGAGTTAGAGTTTAATGGCCACATAAAGGGAAAACAAAAACAACTGGGATAATCGAAGATCAGGAGTACCTGGTGACCCTGATTAGAAAACCAAACTAATGTGCCTAGTTCGCAGCTGGCTAGTATTTTAGTGGAGTAGCTAGCAATAAGTAATTTAACGTGTCTGAACAAAAAAATTTAGTCAAGTGGCTTAGTAAATAATTAAGTCGAGTCGATCCATTTTATTCTATATTTTCGGGCGAGTAGCAGCACCTCCTACCACGCGTCCATGCTCATCTAATCACCGGCTAAACAAGTCTGAACCTATCTATTTAGTCGAGTTCATTAGTTGTCGCAAAAATGTCGTTTCGCTGGAGATTCACAAACTATCGAAGTATTCTTTGGGATCTTCCAATGCAAATTCCGTCAGAAGACAATTTGTAGCTCCTAGTTTATCTCTTCTGTCGATCCATTTTCGTGTTCATAGCTTTTTTTTTTTGTAATCACACAAATTTCCTCATCCACCTCTTCCAAAATAGCTTTTATGATTAACTTAATCAGTCTATTTACTTTATTGCGTTGGAGGCTGTTCAATTGTTTATCTTGCAAAAAACAACTCACTTGTGTAACTGTACTCGAACAAAGTGCGAACGTTTTTTGTGCAATAGTGAGTACTTTAGTTACTACAGCACTCGTTACTCAACTAAAATACTAGCTAGGGGCGACCTAGGCATTAGAGATATCGACATACCGCCTTAACAAAAAATTTGGTGGGCCGCTTCATTTTAATGTCAAAAATCGAAGGTCTGAAGTATCTGACGAAGAACCCTCAGCTGGTCTCGGCTGTATTAGAGATATGATAATGCCCCCTTTTAGTATTAGTACATAAGCAAATCGACTGTCATTGCAAAAATCCAGCGTAGTGGGGCACATCATCTAATTTCATCTAGCATATAGCGTCCCACTGCTGGATGAAAGCCCACGTTTCTACAAAAAGGAGTGAAATCCCACCAAAAACATTCGGTAAAAAACTAGCCAAGTCTCGATGGAATGCTTGTTTATCTCTAAAATTAATGAAATCTAGACAAAGTCGTGCCAAGCCTAAGGTTCCTTACTGCGATTTATTTACTGTTATAGATAATGTTGTGTGACTTGGCCGTTGACTTGTACCCACTAAAATATAAAGAATATGCAACGGCCAGTCATATAACAGTAACTAAAAATATAAAGAAATCGCAGTAAGGAACCTTAGACTTAGCATGACTTAGTTTTTTTAAGTAAGAGGGAGGCAAACGAGCAGGCGGGTCACGTGATATTAAGTGATCACCGCTGCCGATAGACAACAGCAACACTCTCGGGTCACAGCAGCGTTACCAGCCTTTAAAAACCACCCTCCCCAAATGGGGAGGGCGGGGCCTCCGGCTCTCGCACTCACCGAACGGAGTATAGCGCCATTCAGGCGTCGGTCTTCTGTGGTACTGCCCCGGACGAGCCGGCCCATTTATACTGCAGGCTAAAAAAGCATGTAGCAAGCTCATACACTATAAAACTACCTACTACCACCATCTACTAAACCACTACTTTGTCTAGATTTCATTTCATTTTTTAGAAATAAACAAGCAGCTCCGTCGAGACATTTTACAGAATGATTTTGGTGGGTTTCCCTTTCAATTCCTATTTGGTTAATATTTACAATATTATCTCAATTAACATCAGTTGTTTAGAATATGCCTATATTCTTCTACTTCTATTTGGTATTCTAACCTATGAAAATAAAATTTTCATAACGCATCGCAATGTAAGACGATTATTTTGTAAAATAAACTTTCTGTCCTCACATTCAACTATCGTGATTTTGTAAAAAAAAACACGCTCTCTCATTATTATTTAAGATTTTTAAATATTGCCTTACACATAACATAAAGCTGACAATCCCGTGCGCTACAAGTGAAGGGTGGTCCCTGGAAACGGCCTGTCAAGTTATATATGTATGTACATACCGCGGCTATCACATTTGAGATATGTTAAGTACTCGCAGTGACGCAAAGTTGCGAATATAATTTTGTTACATTTGACTTTGTTTCCAGGAAATTACAGCATATTTAGATTCATTATGTGTTTAAATATGCTGTAATTTCCTGTAACCGTATGAAATAGTTGAAACATCGATTAGATAATAATCTTTAGACATTATATTTGTTTTCCAAATACATATTCCAAATTATTTTTTTAATTTACCTTTATAAATCAATTAAATATATTGTTTTTTACTTTTATAAAGTCACAATGCAATCTGAATAAGTATTCTATACGTAACTCTAAAATTTTCCGACCAAAGTAAATCAAGATACAGATACAGTATCACGTCTTTATTCGTTACGGGGTAGATAAAGCGAAGACTCGCAAGGTTTGAAAGCCACACTTAACAAAATGGTGGGATTATTGGTGGAATGGAGATTCAGAAATAGTGACAGGTTGCTAGTCCATGTCCATGCTAGTGAGAATTCCTGTTTCAACCCTTGATTGACTTTTATAGTCTACATGGGAAGAGTAGGAGCTGGCACATTCTTAATTTTTCTTTCTCCATCAGACCAGCATGGAAGTAAATCAAAAAGTGCATTAATCAAATTATCTGAAAAATTTCTTAATAAGTAGCTAGTAGAATATGGGTAAATAAATATACGAAGGGACTTAGTACTTATCACATTAATCCCATTAAAATCATCAACTGGCTGATTTAATATTAATATGCGTTAACAAATAAGCCTTGTTGTGCGCTCCGGTTATTGTTTGTTTATGCAAATGTAGAAGGTTTAATTAGTACCACGACCGGAGCGTGGCGCCACCATCGCAGGTAGCTTTGAGCCCCGACACTCAAAGTAAATTTATGGCTGAATCTTGCAGAGCCCTATACAGGCAGTTAAAAAGTATTTCTAGCTACAATAAATTCCCTCATAAACTGGCCACGCCGTAAAAACTTATTTGGAACTAATAAATAAAATTAGCTAAAATGTACAGTGCTCCGTCGTGAGTCGGAAATAAATAATTTATTAAGGACAAGTTAACAAGGGTCTCATAAAGAAGGCAAAAGGTCGGCTATTTGTTTCCAGTGGAGATGGTTCACCCCACTTTGTTATTTAGCGTTTGAACTGCAGCGAATGAACAAGTGAAATTCTTACTACGACGTCACACGTGATTCTGTTATTTTAATTATATTGATATTTTATATATTTCTTTTATATATAACGTAATTGTTCGTAGAATTTTATTTCTTATTAGCTTTTGCCTGCGATTTCGCTTGCGTCAAATCTGGGGGTAGGACGGGATAGAAAGAGACAAAAAGTAACCTGTGTCACTATCCAGCCCTTCAACTATCTCCACATAAAAATCACATCAATCCGTTGCTCCATTTTGACTGAAAGACGGAAAAATAAACAAACACACTTTCCCATTTGTAATATTAGAATGGATAAGTAATATGTAATAAATGGAAAATATACTCAATACGTGCTGTCATGTTTTGCCAAATATTTAATAGGTATCAATTATTATGATTGATAATAAATAAAAAATGTATCTACGGGGACATTTATGAATGGTAGCTTCAATAGCCATGAAAATCAGTGAAAACCAGATTCAGAGAAATATAGAAAAATCACAAACAACAATGATGATCTTTGAAGCGACGGTATCTAATCGATTTTCAATGTTACATAACCCATAAGATGAGTCTCGAATTTACGTTGGAGCTAATTCAATCTAGATAAGTGATTTGTCCCTATTTATTTATTATTATTAAATTTAGCAAGCCCTTATTTTTATGCCCTACGATTTTGGATAGTTAAAGAACACGAATTTACATTACTCCTTATTACATAGCATAATAATTTTATAATTTTACTTAAACTAATTATAATATTAACTAAAATTATAAATAAAGAAAACAATTCTAAATATTTTTCCTTCCCTTTTTATGATTTCTTTGACATTCACTTTTACGACGCATACTTAACCACTCTACTCTTTTAAGAGCTATTCATCTTTATTAAGATTCGGAATAATAAAATATTTTATAAGCACGTTATATAACTCTTTTTGAAATGTAAAATAAGATTTTACCACAATGCATGAAAGGAGATGAAGAGTACGCACGTTATTTCAATGTAAACAAGTCTGATATTCTATGTATTTAATTGTAATTGGAAAAAAAGTATACATCAGTTAAAAAATAATTTAATTTTTCAACCGACTTCAAATTTGACTACCATGAAAATTTTGTAATAAAAAAAATACTATATATATTTTATTACAAATGTTTCAAGGTTACAACTCCATTTTACAACTACATGTACATACATCTATATATGGCAACAGCATCATATCTTTTTGTATTTTGGACTATAAATGTCTCTATATAACATTCTGAATCGTGACATAAAGAAAAATGATAGCGATAAGATATCCTTCCATAATATTAGGATTCAGTGAAAATTTCACAAAGCAAACGCTCACAATACAACGCTGGGACGGTCATTGTAGCCGCAATGCCTGAATTATGGCGGAAACACTACAACTTCCGTTGAAAACACCCGCACACGTAAAATAAAATTCAATATTTTCGAAGAAAACTTTATGCCCGACAAAAAGCTATATTTCAGCAAAGATAGGAATATTATGAAACGTGTCGCTGGCGACTTCAGAGTCTCACAGATTTTGATGCAATAGCTCCTCTGGGTATTTGTGCTGATAGTTTCAAGGAAAATGTCGATTGAACACGCTACATACATACATATATTTCTTTCGAATGATTAAAACTGGAAAAAAACGAATGGAGGAAGCAGATGGTATTTGAAAATATCCCTAATGCACGAATGTACTTACTCAACCTTTATTTAGGACAAAATGATAAGATTTTTCTTAAATTATAATAAACTCGCTTTTGTTCGCGGCTTCGCCTGCGTAGTTGTGCGTTACCTACTTCTGGGTGGAATTTCCAAAAATCCTTAGTTAGTGCTTCCTTACTCTCTTCAAGGAACATACATATATGCCAAATTTTAGCTTCTTGTGGTCAGTAGTTTCGGCTGTGCATTGTCTGTCAGTCAGTCGCTCAGTAACGGAAGAGTTTTATATACATATAAGTATATACATATATATATATTAGTTATCGTAACACATAAACATTAGTTTAAATATAATGAAATGCAACAATGACAAAAAATTTATTTACAAAAATAAATGAATTGTTATGTCAAACTAGTATACCTCCTTTCATATATAATTAGCTGTTATAAATTCAAACAATAAAGGGCAACCAACCAATAACTAAATTGATTAGAAAGAATATGCTGAAAAAATAATATTTCCATTTATGCTTAATGGTCCATATTATGTATAATTGATATCGCGTTGGAACTGCTGCAAATGCAGTAACGAGCAGCAGGCAATGAGCAAAGCACTGTTTTCGATTAATTAGGCCGCCAGTCAAATGCCGTTGTAGCTCGATGCAAATTGTTCCAATTGTTATTCGCGAAATTGATGTTAAGTTCTACGGAATAACCACAATTAGCGTTCGTATAATTCAAACTAACAAATTGCCTATTGCAACACATGTAAAACTGCTCAACATGGAATGGGGCTGTGTTTTGTATTTCGCATACAATTTTTAAGATTTTTTTAAAAGACATAATCGTGTATAAATGTTATAACTATCTAAATAACTGATACCCATTTCAACAGTGCTGCTCCCATTCCTATAAAATATAATACCTAAGTAGCCTATGTTATTTTTAAGGCAAGCCTAAAAAGAGAGCTTACCAGTAAGTAGACTTGTCATTTTTTTTTGTTTATGTAAGTTATTTCGGTAAAAACATGTGTATAATGTTAATTTTTCAATACATTTTTTTTATGATAAATGGAGGTAAAGGAGCCTGTGTGTTACGTGATGTTAAGTAATCACCGCCGCCCATAGACACCTGCAACATCCGAAGGGTCACAGGAGCGTTGGCGGTCTTTAAGGGATTTATACGCTCTTTTTTTGAAGGTTGCGATGTCGTATAGGTCCGGAAATACCGCTGCAGGCAGTGGTTGAATTAAATATGGATTTAAAGACTATTTAAAAAAAGATTCTCTCAAATTTTACACAACAATAACATCCTTGAAATGTGAAAATTAATTGTACTTACATAAAACTTACAATGAAAAGCATCATTAAATACCGTAAAGACCATACGTTCCGCTCGTCTAACTTAAAATGCAATTCATGGCTTAGTGCCCGAATGTATGCTAAATTTAAATTTTACTTACAAATGTAGAAGTGTATTTTAAATTCTTCGCGTAGGCGATCGGGCTATTGTACCGCCTCATCTCTGAAGGTAATATGAAGATACCTCGACCTCACCTCTTACGGTCTGGTGAGCTTAGGATAAAATCTTTTGCATATTTTTTGTGATGGTAAACCACAAAAGAACCATGAAATACTTATGCAGATAAAATATAGTAAGTGACTCCTTGTGAAATTCTTTAATTGAATATATGGTTGCAAAATAACACGAAAATAAGAAGAAATACGTAAATTAAAACTATGTCTTTACGTGGAACAGATTTTAGATAGTTTTGTCTTCTTATCTGATGTCTTAAATGATCGGTTAGTTTACTTCCGGCCGAGTTTCCAAACCAACGTACTCATCAATCATAATACTTCCGGTTTCCGGGCTATGAAAAAACATAATATTTTACTTCAATTCTATTTAAATGCCGCAATATATGTAACTGTTTATTTATAAATATCTTGAAGATAAATTAAAAAAATAGTAAGTGACTCCTTTGAAATTCTTTAATTCAAATATATGGTTGCAAATTAACACGAAAATAAGAAAAAATACGTAAATTAAAACTATGTCCTTACTTGGAACAGATATCACCTTAATTTTAGATAGTTTTGTCTTAAGTGATTGGTTAGTATATTTCCGGCCGAGTTTCCGAACGAACGCACTCATTAATCATAATACTTCCGGTTTTCGGACTATCAAAGAACATAATATTTTACTTCAATTTCTTTTGGGCATATTTTTGTCGGTTGCAGAAAAAGACGTTGAAAGAATAACAAAAAACTAGTAGTTAGCAACGACTTCGTTTACTTAAAATTAAGGTTTATTATATAAGCTAATTATACATGACATGATTTTTCATATAAAATATCGTCCCCTATTTTGGACGCTCCGATATTAATTTTAAGAAAAAAGAAGCCTATACTTAAGGATATCGCACCTACTACCTCTATTCCAAATTTCATCCAAATAGGCTGATTTTCATTCATAAGTTCATAATATACTATAAAATATTATAAAACTATACATATAATTTTATTATAAACAGTAAATATTTTGGCCCTGAACAAAGCGATAAAATATGAAAGTGAGGAGCCAAAAAGATCACGTCTGAATCCAGAGGCACCGCAATAAAGAACGATATCCGCTTAGCCCTCAACACATAGCGTAAATAGGTAATTTTCCCTTTTATCTTCACAAGATCACCCATAACCACTTTCTTATACATAGCAACCTCGATTATACGATTACTATAGGTAGATTGTAACATTACGTTTTATTCCTGAATTGTATTATCAGCAACAATATAATCTTACACAACTTTGAGGCTGAATCTTAAATGAATTCCCCGTGACAGTTAAATACATTCTGGTAAAATTATTTTCTAGTAAGAAAATTGTCATATTATATTGAGATGTGATCTCGCTTTTGCAAATTGGGTAAAATTCAATATTTTATTATCAAAATTTCAGCTACTTTAATCGTTTAAAATCTTAGTTTAAAATAAATCAAAATGATAAACTTTTAGATTTCATTATTCAGTATTTGTGTGATTTGTTCTTTTATATTTGTTTATTCCGTCATAAACCTAAAAGACGGAATCAACCGCAGATCTCAATTTTCCAAAATCTAAATGAAATTTATATATATAAAAATATATTAGTCTCACCTCTTAAGAGCAAATGTAAAGGTATATTCAAAGACTTTTACATTTCTCATTTACAAAGAAAACTTTGATTATTGTACCAGATAATCGCATAAAAAGACAAACAACGTTCGTTTTTGGAAATTATATTTCAAAAACTCTCATCCAAAAATGCAAACAAAAACGAAATTAACAAAACTGTACTTTATAATGCAGTTATTAAGGTTGCAATTTCTTGCGACAGGAGCTAACAAATTTTTGGTTTGTAAAATACGATGAACTATACGAAGTGACTTCCTAAAGAAGCCTGGCTGACGCTTTACAACTTACAAGTTTTAACACAAAAAAGCGACAACTGCGCCATATATCTGTTGGTTTCGCCGCAACATTGCTGTGTTTGCGTTAAAAAGTTGCCGGCGTATTTTGTAAATGTAATTAGGTGTAACAAAAGCAAATATCCCAAATTAAAGGGAGAATATGCGGGGAACGTTACGTACGTACGTCCAGTGGGAGTAAAGCCATGGCGTATGTAAAATAGTACTCCAACCAATCCAATTCCGGTCGTTGATGAGCACTGAACTTCCATGAAGTACCCGATTAAAATCAAATTCGAACTTCCATATGCTAGGGTCATTAGATTTGATGATTTATTAATAACTGGCTACAGTTAATACCGCGATATATGTAACTATTTATTTATAAATATCTTAAAGATAAATTAAAAATATCTGCAAAAGTGTCTCTCTGTAATAAATATTAGGCATCAATTTTTTTCAAACAATTTCTAATGTCGACAATAAAAATGTTGACATTTTATCTTCTCTAAACTAAGTCTGTAAATCAGATGTCAAAAATACATGTTTAGGTTGGAATAATGATACTAAATAATTCAGACTTCAGTCGTCTGGCGCGCCCGCTTCTTTGAAAGGAAAAAACGCGCGTGTTACCACCGCGAAAGTTTTTATCAACCTCACCTTATCTTTTACAAAATATAGAAATTTTACAGGGTTTAAAACAAGGTTTTTCTCAAATCACTATAAGCTTTGCAATCTAGTACACTGCTTTCATTTAAATTATACTTTTAAATAAAAATAAATTATATAACTTTTCATACCTAAATATAGTCAAGAATTATACGATTATTATTAAACGACCTTAACATTATTATAAATGGGTAAAAAAAATATTCTTTTGGGAATCAATGTACATTTACTGTTTTATATTTTAACTAAATTTTCTTTTTAAGCCAATCTGAAAAGCAATTCACTTTAGTTACGTAAAATACAAAATTCTTCTTGTTTCCTTATCAGACTATTAATGACCGTTCCATACATATTTATTGTGTTCCGACTCGGTTTTGAGCGACGTTGATAAATGTTCCTGCGCGCTGACAAACGCTGTTTTCCACCGGTAATTGAATTCATAGGCAGTGTTCAGCAGCATAACTTAATACTGAGGTATTATAACAATAAATAAGATCGTAGCTGTCGCAATAAAAATATCAGTCTGCATTCATACATCCTCGCGCGCCCATAAATTTCGCTATATTGTCAAGTGTTTCAGTTGCCTTCAAGGAAATATATTACGCGGAAGCGTTTACGTAACTCACATGATGTATTTATTGCTCAGCCTATGGACCAACTCACAATATTCTCGAAGGTGGCCTTAATTCACTTACAATTAAATTAGCGTCACCCGATCCTCTTGACGCTAAATAAATTAGAACAGAGCCATTAAGCCGCTGGGAATTTATTTCCTAATCTATTAGTTCAGTACCTTTCATGAGGTGTGTGTTTGTTTGTACATGCTACACGCCGTGTTTGAGTCAACCAAACCTTGCCAGTCGAGGTCACTCATTAATTTTCCTTAAAGGCTCGACAAATAAGCGAGTACCTACGAGGGTTTACACACGACCAATATAAAGGAATAGTTACTAGACCTTTCAAACAAGTTAGTTAGTCTGTCCCAAGAATGGGTTAATGAAAACTGATCAAACACATATCTTGCTGGAATAAATAATGCCCAGAACGTATATGTCAGTATAAGATGATGTTTATCATCATCATAATGATCATAATAAATAATCTATCAAAATACATAAAAATGAAAAAGTAAATTAACATAAATAAAAACATTTTATTTGAAATTATTAAAAAAAACCTACACTAAATACGAATCTATCAATATAATTTAGCAGATTTTTCAAGCAAGAGTCATACGTATATACATATGTACAAGAAAATGATCTAAACTATCGCGTGACATTATATTATATATAAGATATAAGATCTTTCGTCTAGACGAATCGACCATATGAACATTGATATTTGCATTTATTATTAGTTTCTATCTTGAATAGATTTTTATCCTGTAAGGTTTAGAAGAGGCTTTAGAAATAGAGACTAGATATTTTTTTCACATTTGCAATAAATAGAAATATAGACAAAAAATATTTTTACATATACATACATATCTGTCTCTATCTGAACATGAGTTCTTATCAAGAAAATTGTGCAAGATTATTTCCAACTACCACATATGCGCTTCTGAAAATATATAACTTTTTATCATAACTCAAAGCGCAGGTTTCTATATAATACAAGATTATTTTTTTCTCTCTAGTTTATTTTTTTCTTCCATAGGACGTGATGATTTTTCTGTAATATAATGTACCAGTTGTAGAAGAAAATACGCTCTCGACATTAGCTTAAAAAAGCACCGTTATTTCCTTCCTATATAATCAATGTAAAAGTACAATCACGCTAAAACTACTGGACGGACATAAAAATTCAATCTAAAGTAATAAGTTTCTTCAATAAAATTTGCTACGAATCACGGTACTTATAATTTATATCATGACGGCAAAGCCCAAAGTGTATCATCTATGTACAAGACTGGTCATTCCACACATAGAATATCTGTATAAAATCAGTTAATCTTCTGTTAAATAATTAAATAAATAATGATGTTTTCAAAATATCAAGTTTTAGTTATCAATTATTCTCTTAGTGTCTTTGCACGGTTATACTCACGTAAATGTTTAGTCGGTAACGCCGACGACGTAAATGTTTAGTCGGCGTTACCGACTAAACATTTACGTGAGTATAACCGTGCAAAGACACTAATTATGTCTTCTCGCGTGACTTTCAATGATATAATTATTCTCTTAACTGTTTTATTCATAAAACGTATCTATTTATAAAGATATATTGCGATACCATTTTTCTTATTTGTATGCAAGTGGCAACACTGCTTGGAACGCACGTAACATTGCTGAGTATTCGAATCATCATAACGTACACGTAGTGATTGATATAAAAAAAATATGATATGATTCGGTTCGGTTTAAATATATTTTTTCGTTTGTAATTTAGTATTTTGTGCATGCCGAATAAATTTTCTGAAACCATGAATACAATAATCAGTTATTATAGTCGCCCTCGCATTTTTTGACTGCTATCCATATGGAAGCTTATAAACGCTGCTTAAGGCAATTTCGAAAAAAAACAGGAAACTATGTATATAAATAAAATTGCTCCCAAAGGAACTGATCAATCTCCCATCATGTGATGTATATGAGTGTGATAGCACTGACGCGTTTACAATAATAAATAAAAACGGCAAGTAGGAGTCAGACTCGCGCCAAATGTTTCCGTACCATTAACTTTAAAAAAATGCAAAAAAAAGACAAGCAAATAGTCACATTTGTTGTGTGGGAGCCCTAAGGGAAGCCCCCATAAATGTTTATTTTATTCCGATCTTTAGTATTTTTTTGTGGAAGTGGAAATACATCATCTGTGAAAATTGCCACTGTCTCACTTTCACGGTTCATGAGATACAGCCTAGTGACAGACAGGCAGCGAAGTTTAGTAACAGGGTTCCCGTATTATCCTTTGGATACGGAACTCTAAAAATCGTAGTGAAGTAACAGGCTAAGATATTTTACCACACCATTACATAGACGTACATATTTTTAGCAAAAGCAACCGAAATCCTCTTCTATTTGGACAGGACCGAATGGTAAAGATGCTGTGCACGTAAGCGAAACAGCATTATCTAGCAGTTTGGTTTCGGGACGGCTGCCAGCTCTCATCATATTACCGCAATAGTAATCAACCTGAACGCCTCCATATATCCGCTGGACATGGAAAACTTACTGAAATTACTAAATAATTACACACAGTCTTGAACTGTTTATACACGTATGACGACCTCTGTGGTATAGCGGTTAACATACTTGACTGCTACTCAGGAGGTCCCGGGTTCGATCCCCGATCAGGCCATGATGGAAAATGACCTTTTTCTGATTGGCCTGGGTCTTGTTTATCTATATATGTATTTATTAAAAAATATAGTATCGTTGAGTTAGTATCCCATAAAACAACTCTTGAGCTTAGTTTGGGGCTAACTCAATTAGGGTGATTTGTCTATATTTATTAAAAAAAACCGTATGATTAATGTGTGTTAAAGTAACCCAGCACACAAGCAAATATCTTTGGTAATGTATTATGTCGCTACGATACTCTTTGACACCTGTGTGTTGTTCAAGTAACTTGCGAACAAGCAAAGATCTTTCTCATTTTATAGTTCCGAAAATACCCTAACTGACTGATATTATTGTGAAATTATTTATTCATTTGGATATCACCAGTAGTTTTGTTATATTTCGAAATAATTTTATTTTATAATTAATATTTTTATGCAGTCCTACTTTGATCTCACACCTCAAGTTTTAGCTACTAAGTACTCATTAAATTAAAATAGCTATTAATAAATTAATTTACAATTAATAAAACTGAAACCGGCACTAATTGCTGCTAAAGTCTGTGGACTCTATATATTAATAATGGCCTGAATCGAA
Organism: Cactoblastis cactorum; assembly: GCA_020352625.1. Lineage (NCBI taxonomy): Eukaryota > Metazoa > Arthropoda > Insecta > Lepidoptera > Pyralidae > Cactoblastis > Cactoblastis cactorum. The sequence goes on from JADGIL010002392.1 coordinate 15,984, forward strand.
CAATTGTCACTCGTTTTAAAAGTTAAATTAGTTGGGTCAGTCGCTTCCGGCCCGTGCTTGAATAAAACATAAGACTTTTTAGGTGTCCTAATGAGCAGAGGTTCTGTTTTTCTTAAGGACTGCATAAGTTGTGAATGAATGTGGGTTCAGGCGGACGGGGGATCAGATCGCACTCCATTTGTCCGCGTCAGCGCTCGCGTGATGGATGACAGCCGCGGCCCACTTTTAATTGATACGCCATTTTTGTAACACGGCTGACACAGACCAACAGTGCATAAATTATGCATAATCTAGAAAACTATTCATCAACAGTCTGAAATTTAGACAGATTTTAATTTGCCTTTGCCAGCCAAAATTACGAAGCATTTGCAGAAGCTTAATGAATATATAGATTGTTTCAATCAATAAAAATATCGCAAACTTTCCAAACAATTACATTTTCAATTATAAAATACATTTATAGGTTATAATTAGTACACATGAAAGAAAAGTTCAAGCCAATGTTCGATTTAGATTTTATCTGCTGCTAGTTATAAATATTACTAAGTATATTATATACTAGCTGTTACCCGCGACTTCGTCCGCGTTAACCTAGGTTATCTCGCGGTACTGGTACTGTCACAGAATGCTTACGAAAAATAAATATTCACAGTTCCCCCGTAGGTTATAGCGTGTTGTATTGTTGAACTATGTCGCAAATTTTGGTTTTTCACAGGGGAATCAAAACCTGTAGGATACCACCCGTTGA